>JAODPA010068072.1:0-10342 GCA_025585075.1 Nepenthes mirabilis | reverse complement strand
CGCTCGTTTGACAAGCTTGCAGACAGCTTCTTGAGCCAGTTCGCCTCCAGCAGGCGGGAGGAGAGGCAGCCCTGGCACCTGGTCCGCCTCCGACAAAGGCAAGATGAAAGACTGAAGCGGTTTCTGGACCGTTTCATCACTACGGCAAGGCGGATCCCTCACCTCTCCGATGAGCTGAAACTCAACGCCTTCGTCGCCACTCTGGCGGCGGGGGACTTCTTCAAGCATCTGTCGCACCAGCGCCATCAGACCTTTTGGGAGGCTGAGACCATTGCCCGGGCGTGCATCACGGCCGAAGAGGCCAATGAGGCGAAACGCCCCGAGCGAGTGGATCGGCCCCGGGAAGCCCCTCGAGCTTCAGGAGGGAGAAAGAGGGACAGCGACAGCCAGCGCTTCTCGGAGTGCCGAAAGCAGCAGCGGCCCCCGCCGAGGCCCACAAGGGATTACAGCAGGACCTCCCTGACCCCGCTAAACGACAGTCGCGCAAATATCCTGATGTAGATTCAGGACGAAAAATTCTTCAAGTGGCAAAAAACGCCCAAGGGTCCCAGCGGCAGCAACCAGATAAAGTACTGTGAGTACCACCGCTGTCTGGGGCACTCGACTGAGAACTGCCGCACCCTGCAGCAGGAAATTGAAGAACTGATCCGGCGCAGACACTTGAAGTGGTTCGTGAAGAGTTCGGGTCAGGAGCCTGCTCCCTCCGACGGTGAACCCAGTGAGCCTCCGAGAGCCCGCATGGCTGCCGGCGTAGTCCACATGATCTCTTCCGCCGACGCCGCGAGCGCCAGGCGAGGACAGCCGGAGACGAATTCCAGCAACAAGCGGGCGAAGATAGGGAGTAGGAATGATGTCATTAGCTTTAGTAGCAACGACATGGCTCATGTAACCTCTCCCCACACTGACCCCCTTGTTGTATCGGCATTTGTTTCAGCTGGTGGTGATGACTACCAACTGAAACGGGTCTTCATTGATAATTGAAGTTTACAAAATTTGCTGTATCTCACTGCATTCATTAAACTTGGACTAAAATGGAATCAAATTAAGACCGCAAACGGACCATTGTACGGCTTGGACAACGAGCCGGTTCCCGTGCAAGGGATAGTGCGACTGGAAGTCACGGTGGGAACCCACCCGCGCTCCATGACGCGCGAGTTGGCGTTCCTCGTCGTCGACCTCCCATCCGTCTACAACGCCATATTCGGCAGACCCTTCCTGACAGCCTTCGAAGCCGTTACGTCCATCCCGCACCTGAAGGTGAAATTTCCCACCCCCTGGGGCGTGGGAGAAGTTCTTGGAGATCAGGAAATGGGACGGACTTGCTACCTGTCCCAAATCAACCCCGTGGCGCCATGCAAACCAAGCGAAGACCTGGACCTCCGCGACGAGACGTCGCTTCAACAGGCCCAGTCAGGGGAGGAAACTGAGGCGATCCCGCTCAATCCTTCCGATCCGGAACGATGCGTCAACGTGGGGAGATCCCTTCAACCTGCAGATCGCGACAGGCTGATTACCTTCCTTAGGGCTAACTCCGACGTGTTTGCCTGGGTCCCCGCTGACATGCCCGGGATATCGGCTGAAGTCATAGTCCACAAGCTGGGCCTTGGCGCAAGCTGAAAACCTGTCCGGCAGAAGCGGAGGAACCACTCCGTCGAGAAGTTGGTCGCCATTAGGGAAGAAGTGAAGAGGCTCCTGGACGCCGGATTCATCAGAGAAGTCCAGTACCCAGAGTGGCTATCCAACGTCGTGCTGGTGAAAAAGAGCAGCGGCAAGTGGCGGATGCGCGTCGACTTCACAGACGTGAATAAGGCCTGCCCCAAAGATAGTTTTCCGCTCCCTAGGATCGACCAGCTCGTGGATTCCACATCCGGGCATGAACTACTGAGCTTCATGTACGCATACTCGGGATACAACCAGATCCGAATGGACCCAGAGGACGAGGAGCACAACTCGTTCATGACAGATCAAGGGACATATTGTTACAAAATGAGTATTTTGTCCTCTCGGTCATTGCGCTCAGGTAAATATTCTGTCCAAGCGCTCGGTTGCCCCCAACAAGTGGTATCAGAGATTGGTTCATGAACTGTCGGTTGGATGGCGTCGTCGGTGAAGAATGGGACGTTCAATGTGGAGCAGTTCAATGGGCAAAATAATTTCATCCTTTGGCAGGAAAGGGTGAGGAATATTTTGACCCGGGAAGGAACGGTAATAACTCTTCGAAAAAAGGAGGAGAAGCCGGAGAAACTGTCAGAGGACCAGTGGCAGGAAAAGAGGGATCTTGTCAACTCCACCATTAAGTTGTGTTTGGCGGACAACACACTCCAGGAGGTCCTCGGACTATCAGACACGGCCGAGGTCTGGGACAAGCTTGAGAACCGTTACAAGTCCAAGTCCTTGACAACCAGGCTGCATATAAAGAAGCAGTTTTATGGCCTGCGGTTGTCGGAAGGGGAGAGCTTCGAGAAGCACTTGGACGAGTTCCATCGGCTGGTAACGAGATGTCAGCCCTTGATGAGAAGATCAAAGACGAGGACAAAGCGTTGGTGTTGCTGGCATCCTTGCCATCCTCGTACGATCATATTGTCACAACGTTGCTGTTCGAAAAGGACACGTTGAAACTGGACGAGGTTATAGCTTCCCTGCTTATGAACGAGTCTAGGCGGAGGGAAAGCGGTGAGGCCTCCAGATCTCGGGAAAGTGTCCTGGTGACGACTAGCAGTCGGGGACGAGGGAGATCTGGACGAGGAAAGGGTGGCATGATGGAGAGGAGCAACAACCGGAGAAAGCTTGAAGGAAGGAGTTGCTTCTTGTGTGGCAAGAAAGACCATATAAAGAAGGACTGTCCGTGGAGGAGGCAGGACCAGGAGGGTAGAAGCGACTGTCAGGATCAGGTTAATGATTCGGAGTCCGTGGCCTTCTTCAGAGACCTCCTGGTGGTCCACGCAGGGGAAGCACCGAGCAGTCCATGCCAGGAGATGAGTTGGGTGATGGACAGTGGGGTCTCACACCATGCGACACCGAGGAAGTCCCACTTCAGGAACTACACGCCCGTTGGCCGAGGGGTGTTGAAGATGGGTAACGGTGGCTCGTCTAGGGTTGTTGGCATTGGGGATGTTTGCTTGAGGACAAGCAACGGAAACACGCTCGTGTTGGAGGGCGTGTGACATGCCCCAGATCTAAGGTTGAATGTTATTTCAACCGGGAAGCTGGATGAGGAAGGCTTCAGGACAGCGTTTGGCAACGGCCAATGGAAGCTCACCAAAGGTGCCTCAGTGTTGACAAAGGGAAGCAGGACATCAGGGCGATATCTGAAGAGAACTTGCATTTCCCAAGGAAATGCCAGGATGACCAACGGGGGCACTGGTCAAAGTGGCAGGAGAGGCCGGCCGGGTGGTAGCAATGGACATCCGAGAGGTAGGAAGAGCCAGCAGAGCCAAGGACGGAGCTGTGCAGAGCCAAGGGCGGAGCTGAGCAATGGCAGAGCCAGCAAGGTCAACGACGGAGCTGCGGTGGCCAAGGCCAAAAGGGAAGGTGCCAAGGACGTGGCCCAAAGTCTGAAAACAAAGGGCAGAGTAAGTCACGTCCTCGGTACCAGAACCAGGAAAGCAAGGGAGAATGACATGTCTGCAGAAAAGGAACTGAAGGGGAGTGGGCTTACTCCAAGTTCAGTAGGGCAGAGGAAGGTGTCATTTAGGCTTGCGGAGGACAACGCTGGATTCCTAGTTAAGGGGAAGGTGCCGAAAGGCAGGCGATGACGATCGCCGGATAGAGGCGAGTGTGTCCAATCCACTCGAACGTGAGTGGAAGAGACAACTCCCTCTGTGTACCTATGACCACGGGGGGAAAGGATGCGGATCCTTTGAAGTAGAGGCTGATGCTGGAGTCCAGATTCAGGGGAAGCTGCCGCGAGGCAAGAGATGACGGTTGCTCAACAACGGCAAAGGTTCTTCACAAGATCGTGAGGGGAAGTTTGTTGGGGTCACTCTCTTGTGGTGTTTGTGTCCGCGGACCAGTGGAGACAAATACACGAGGACTCTTCAGAGGTTCATGTCCGAGAGGTTGACATGGACGAGGACGTTTGGAGAAATTCGGAAACGTCTGTCCTCGAGGCAGCTGGATGAATTGGACGAGGACTACTCAAAGGTATCATGTCCGAGAGGTGGACATGGACGAGGATGCTGGAGCCTAGGTGTTGACTTTCTCTCTCACATTGGCCTGCTGCAGCGGCGTGTTGCAGGTGGACAGTTGACCCACTCTGATTGGACATTCAGGCGGTTTCAACTTCCAAGGTGGCAAGCCTGCCATTCTGGCACGTGGAAGGTATGTGACGGCCATGGCAGGCCTAAGGGGACGTAGCCCTGCCACCCTACTACCAGTAGGGTGGCTGGGCGGTCGGCTACGTGGCCCTCCCCTGGTATTATATATAGGCTGCTGCGTGAGATTGTGAAGTATGAGTGTGAGAGAGAGCTTGGAAAAGTTGGTGAGCAAAAGGACTATTATGAAGGAGAAGAGGAGTGCACCACCGGTGAGAGAAGGGAGAAAGAGAAAAATATAGTGAAGAGAAAAGAGAGTGCTTTTCTCGGTTTGCTCAAGAGTATTTTTTTCTTTAACTTTTTGGGTGTGTAGCGGATACTCCCTCTTGGAGGTTTGTAACCTATTTCACATAGTGGATTTACTGTTGTCTCTGCTCCCGTGGTTTTTCCCTTCGGTTCCAGAAGGGTTTCCACGTTAAATTTGGTGTATTTCTCTTTCCTTGTTGGCTGTCCGTTTGAGCGCTGTCCCTCTGTCCGAGTGTTTTGCCCTCTCGATCATTGCGCTTAGGTGAACATTCTGTCCGAGCACCCGGTTGCCCCCAACACATAGCACAGGGCTCTCCCGACAATGGCATCCGGCGATTTCCCATCAAATCGGAATGAATTAGCGCTCGAGTCCCTCAACAATGCGGCCCAAATGCTCTGGCCAAGCACCTTTAATGGCGGCCAAAGCACTCGGCGAGGCTCCCCCCAAAATGGAGTCTAGAGCCTTTCGACAGAACAAAATATAAGGATGAATCCCTGAAATGGAGCTCAGTCATCATCCAAATCAGACCAACAGGTAGCTCTAAGCTCCTCATCAATGGCGTCCATGACTCCCTAAAGCTTTCGGTCAAGCAAAGAGCGGAGGAGCTGCCTTGTCTTCTAATCAGGGAAAATGGGGTCGGTGCACATGGTTCCCCGAAGCTCTCGGCCAAACCTAGTGCCGTAGAGACCTAAGAAAACATCGCCTAGCTACGCCATTGACGAAGCATGATGTAGCCCCGTAAATGGTGTTAAACTCCCATAAACAGAATAGGGAACGGAAACCAATTCAGAGAGAGACACTCTCTTCTCTCTTTTTTCAAATTCGTCCCATTTTCGAATTTGAATTCTCGTCTTCGCCTTCGATTTTGAATCCTCGTCTTCGTCCGCCATGGCTGACCAGCTCAAGCCCCACTTGGTTTCTGTTCAGAGATCCGTAAACCTTGTCCTCTCTACTCCTTCGTCCCCAACGTCTGAGTTGCCTTCATCTCATCATCCAGACTCTAAGTCTATGGACTCTTCGAAACCTAAAGGCTCAGTCTGCACCTCCGAAAGCCAAGCGCAGAGCTCATCCCGATGGGCTGATATTGTTCGCAAGGACAGCATTGAGGCTCGGAAGGAGCTGAAATTCTTCCCCCCTCTGGTTGGTGGGAATGATCCGTCCGTCTTCTCTCCTCCACCAGAGGTCGTAACCGAAGGACACACTTTCTGGGGCTGTACTTTGGTAGGCCATTTCTATGATTCCCCTCCCCATTTTCTTGCGATTAAAGCAATTGTGAAGAAGATTTGGGCAAGATTCGGGCTCACTCACATAGCGTGTAACGAGTGTGGTTTTTTCTTCTTCCGTTTCTCGTCGCTGGAAATGTTGGAAAAATGTTTACAAGCCGGTCCATGGCTCCTGGCGGGGAAGGCCATTTTCCTCAAACGCTGGATGCCGGGCATGATCTTGAACAAGGTGGAACTTAATCGATTTCCCATTTGGATTAAACTCCTCAATGTGCCGATTGATTTCTGGACTCTGGACGGCCTTTGTTGGGTGGCTAGCGCAGTTGGTGTTCCTCTTCAGCTGGATCCCCGAACCGCCCGTATGGAGAACCTTTCTTATGCAAGGATATGTGTTGAAGTGGGGGTCGATGACCCATTTCCCAAATGTCTTACCATCAAATCGTGCCATGACTCGGCTCCCATTGTGGTGAAGGTTGAGTATAGCTGGAGGCCAATCAGATGCATTCGGTGTAATCTGCTGGGGCATGATGAAACTCGATGCCGTTCCAAGGCTTCCAAATCTTCTACTGGTAACTCTTGCTCCATCCCACCCAGTTCTGTTCCTGTGGAACAATCCAAACTCACTCCACTGCCTTGTTCTGTACAGACGCCTGATGGCTGTGTTCCCATCTCTGGGGTTGTGAGTATTTCCCAAATTGGGGCTGCTCCTGGCCATGGGCTGGAGGCTCTGCCTCAGGTGGACCATTCTGCCAGCACCTCAGATGATTCACTACCCCCTCTGGACCTTAAAGCCTGCTCTCCCAATGCTTTAATGCCGGACTCCGTCCATCCCTCCACATCTGTCCTTCATGAGGATTGTGGTCCCCAATTGGCCGAACCCCCAATTGATTCTGAGGCCCTTTCTGGCCAGTGCTCATCCTTGCTGAATGATGCTAACCCACAACTGCCAGAGTTGGATATCGTTTGGCCTGTAATCCAGGACCCTATTCCCTCCCAATTGGGCTTGGCTGGTTCCTCAAACTTTCCTGCCGACAATGGACCTCATTCCTGCCTCTTGGATACCTCCGGAGACCTGGCTGTGGAGGTTTCAACCTCCCATGACTCCGGGTCTGAATCTCACCCATTGGACTTGGATAAATACTTGCTTACCCCTTCCTCAATCAAGAGGATTTCGTTGAAATACTCCTCGAAATCCTCTTTGGGTGATGAATTGAGGGGTATGGAAAATGAATGGAAGATGTCTTCATCTAGAAAAAAGAAAAAAGCTGGCTCTCGCAAATCCAGAGGTTGTCTGGGGTATCCTGAGACCCTGTTTTTTTTATTCTCTGTTTAATTCCAGCTTACATGCTGTTTGCTTTTGTTGAATTGCGTTTTGGCCTGAATAAAGTTGGGTGGGCGCCCCTTCTGGTTTGCTTGGGTACCCAAACTTCTGACTTTGTTAAGGTTTTTTGTTTTGGAGCTACCCTTTTATGGTGTGGTAGCTGTTTGTATATGGATGAGGTTTTTTAGTGGAGCTGCTGGCTTCTGAAGCAGCTTGTCCCTTGGGCGACTGCTGCTTTCCCACCTTTGGCTTATCCGGGTACCTTGACCCCTTGCTGTTTGACGGCTATCTCTAATGAGGTTTCAGTTATCTGAAGTAGTGGGCTCCTACATTTGCTGCTGTTGGATGACAACAGCTGATGTATAACTTGGGCTCCTTCATTGATGATGGGTATTGGAATCTGATCTTGTAGTGGGTGAACTTGGTTGTGAGCTGCTGTATGGTAATGGTAGTTTAAGCTAACTACATGGAATTTCTACCTGCTGTTGCTCTAGGCTCTGCTCTTGGTGCCTAATCTTGACCTTGTTGAAGCTGGTGGAGCCTTTTTCTCTTGCCAATTTCAGAAGATGGGTTTGGATTGATTCAGACTCTGGTTGCTGCGATGGAAGTACCTCACGCTGGTACTGCTGTGGAATGTATTGATGAATATGCTGATCTGGTTGTTGAAAATTCCACATCCATCGGTTGTTCATGTGTGTGGGCAATTGGCCTGGTGGATTTAAGTTGACGCAGCAACTGCTGCAGTTCTTTGATGTGGGTTTTGATTTTTGCTGTTCTTTTCTGGGACGTGCAGATATTCTTAAAATAGCTGGCCTGCAGGGATTGCCTTTGCTGGTCCTGTGTCCGGGTGGTGGGGCTGCTGATGTAAAGTAGCAGTCAACAATGATTATACTTTGCTCCTCCGGGTTGGTAATGGGGTTGGCTATGTGGAATCTGCAGATTTCTATGACATCCCATCCTCAGTGCCCTTTGGGTGCAATTGGTTGCTGGGCCTGCTTTGATTACATGTCTCATTTGAACATATGATGTTGTACTGGATGATGTATGGGTCTATTGTATGCTGCTGGTACTGGCTGTATGCTGCTGGTGCTAAAGCTGCTGATGCTGCTCGCCTCATTGTGATGCAGTATGGGTTGCTGAACGTGGGGGTTCTGCTATGGTTTACTGCTGAATGCAGGAATTAATGATTTTGGTGATGCCTTCCGGGTTTACTCCTGCCGGCTGTTGGGAGCTGAAATGGCTGTTGGGAGTCCTGGAGGCATGATGCGAGCCTTTGCTGATGTGGTTCGATTCATTCTGCATTCTGATGGGTTGGCCCTCTGCTGTTTTGGAGCTGTTGTGGCTGAAGCTGAGCAGATGTATATGCATTCTGTTGCCAAGTTGGTCGAATTACAGCCAGGAATTGTTGAAATGACTGCGGCTTTTGCTGTTCTGCTGCTGTGCCCCGTGTTGCATTTCTTGGATGCTGTGAGCCTGAAAGGCTTTGCTGGTCAATCCACGTTGGATGTTCTGCACTGCCGTGTGCTGATGCCCACTGGTTTGATTCGGCTGCTGGTAATTTTGATGTGGGTAGCTACTGATGCAGGAGTTCACGTTGCTCTTGAAGTGAGCTGCTCTCTTGTGTTGGTGTAGCTACTGTGTGACAGTGAGCTGAAGCATGTGCTGGAAATTTTGATACCATGGTACTATTCTTCTGCTGGTTTGCTTGCTGCTGTGCTGATAATGGGCTGTGTTGCATGGAGTTGCATGATGCTGTCTATTGGCTGCCGTAGTGCAGCGACCGATGATTTTGCTGATTCGGTAGCTGATGCTCCCGGGCTTTGATTTTGCAATTCTTCTTGTCTGTGGTTGATGGCCGTAGGCTGATGGTGCTTAAAGGCCGTGAAGGCTGCTTGCTGGCTATTTCCTGTTGATGGCCTTTTGGTTTTTGCCTGGGAATATCAGTTTAATTTGTTTAGGAATTGCTTTTGAGTAATTCTCTTGTGTTGTATGATTACCAGCATTTTTGTCCTTTAGTTGGTATCATAGGTTGTATCTAAGTGCTCGGGGCATGCCCTAGCTTTGTTGGTTTATCCCCAAGCCGGAAAAACACTTGGTGATAAACCCTTACTTGTAAATTTTTCTCCCATAAATCCAAATCACTTACTTACCAAAAAAAAAAAAAAGAATAGGGAACGGAGCTCCCCAAAAAGCTGCCCAGCATCTCTTGTATTCTCAGGCTCCTAGTGCGATTAACATGTTTTGCCCCTGGGTGATCCCATACCCGCCAGTTAATTGGCCCAACTCAAGTGGACGGGGCCCGATAGGCTCAACGCTCGTCCTCACATGTTTTGCTAAGCCTGCAAAAGTTTCCGAGGCCCACAGACGTGCCAAATCACCCCCTAGTCAGCACATCTCCAAGCCGCCCGTCAATCGGGCAAACCTTCGGAGCTCAATCCTCCGCGTAGTGAGCCACCGCTCAGTCGGGTGCACCCTCGAAATTCAGTCTTCCACCTAATGAGCCACCCCTCAGCCGGGTGTACCATTAGAGCTCAATCCTCCATCTAGTGAGCCGCCTTCAATCGGATACACCCTTGGAGTTTAGTCCTCCATTTAGTAAGCCGCCCCTTAGTCGGGCACGCCCTCAGAGCTCAGTCATTCATCTAGTGAGCCACCTCTTAGTCGGGCGCGCCCTCGGAGCTCAGACCTTAGCGTAGTGAGCCGCTCCTTAATCGGACGCAACGTTGAAACTCAGTCCTCCATCTAGTGAGCCGCTCATTAGCCAGACCCACCCTCAAAGCTCAATCATCTGCCTAGTGAGCCGCCCTTAGTCGGGCGTACTTTCGGATCTCAGTCCTCTATCTAGTGTGCCGCCCCTCAGCCAGACGCACCATCAGAGCTCAATCCTCTATCTAATGAGCAACCTCTCTGCCGGTCGGATCTACGGAGCCCAGGCCTTCAAGTACATTCCACTTACACTTCCCTCATCTCTGCATCTTTGTATTATTATCACGTTTACTCTTAAGCATACATTTATCCGTTTATTGTGAAAGATTTCTAATTTGAGCGTCGAAATATTTGCGGTGGGATAACCCTTCGCCGTCCTCTGACCTCTTATTTGTAATTTGTGGTGCATAGATTCCAAATTAATAGCGATGGAAACCAGACCCAATCCAAATCGACCTACAACAAAAGATTGAAAGGTTGCCTAATTCGTACCACAAATGAAAACTAGGGACATCAAATTTGAAATAATAAT
>JAODPA010068071.1:0-10342 GCA_025585075.1 Nepenthes mirabilis | reverse complement strand
CCCGAACTTCCCCGTCTCCGACACCTCAGCGCCACCTACAACAAAAACAACCTAAGCCGCCGCAGCTCCTCCGTGTTCGCACGCCGCAGCATCCTCCTGAAACCCTGGCGCAGAAGATAGGAAAATCGATTCGCCGGCCCGGCGCCGCCTCAAAGGCTAGGGTTTACGCGGACGTCAACGTGATCCGCCCTAAGGAGTATTGGGACTATGAGTCTTTCACCGTGCAGTGGGGGTAGTATTTCTTTATTGTAACATAAAAATTGGCGAAGTTATCTGCTTCAAGATCTTTGCTTGATGTGGTCAATTGATTGATTTATTTTGCGTGCAGTGAACAGGACGATTACGAGGTCGTGAGGAAGGTAGGGAGGGGGAAGTATAGTGAGGTGTTTGAAGGCGTTCATTGCACCAATAACGAGAAATGTGTTATTAAGATCCTTAAACCTGTCAAGAAGAAGAAGGTCAGTTCCACTGCTTGCTCAAATTTCGCATCTTCCATACGTGCTCAGAAGTTTTTTTTTCTTCTCGTAAGTATTTGATGTCTTTATGCGCAGCGCAGACTATTTCTTTTCGGTGCTTAACGTATGGGTAGGGATAAGATTGCCGTGAATTGTAGTTTTCTTTCGAAGAAATATGTTGTTTTAATTGAAACTCTGAGTTATTGACGTGAGAATTCTTCCTGGTTGTCTTACATCATTCACGTGCCAACAAAAGCCATTTGACATTTTTTGGGTCTCTGCTCATCATTCTATCATTCGTTTTCTGCTGTTGTCATTAATTTTTGAACAAGTTGCACTAGTTAATGAAGTTCTTGCTAATGATTGGCACGAGTTCTCAAAACCAGCTTGGGCACACAGGCTTGACTAGCTGTCTTATCTTACGTCTCTTCTACCTCACACTTCCATTGATCCCGTCAGCTATTACAAATTCTGAGTATCAGCCAGGAAAATGTTCATAACCACAAACAACGCTGCCATGGTGATCAGTGGTTATTCCTCACTCACCAACAGCCGGTCTTCAATGATCCACAGAACTTAATTCTTAGAGCCAGTTGCCAAATCAGAACAGGTCTGGTGTCAATTATGGAAGGTTGGCAGTTGACAATCATTCGCTGCCCACCCAACGAATTGCCATTGCCTTAGGTCATTGGCAGATCGGCAAGTTTTTATTTTGTTTTCCATTTGTTGAGTGGTTCAACACAGTACATTGTTGACAAGAAAAATCTAAGAATGGAATTCGTTGACCAGATTGCAACTCATGCTGACAGTTGTTCTTGTAGGATGATGAATGCTTACACACATTAAGTGGGAGCATTACAGTTGATTGCACATCAGGCTATAATTCAAAATTAAAATAGTTTTTTATGTAATATGATCAGTCATGAGGTTGGCTATTCTGTCAGCAGGCCTCATAAGCTGTAGTATGTTGCTAATACTTGACATATATCTTTTTTCCCTTTGATCAACCCTGTTTTCTATATTTTTTTCCCTTCTGTTGGTTGGGCAAAATGATGATGTGAATGGTGGTTATATTCCATGAATAAAACTTGATTCTACATTTTGTCAATCATGCTAAAATCCAATTAAACTAGCAGACAAATTTAGACTACAACTTTCATATTTTATCTTTTGCTGATGATGATTCTGATATACACTCCGATAGTTTGGAAATTGATGCTTTGCTGCATGAAAAATTTATTTTGTTATGGAGTATTTGCAATAAACTTCATGCAAATTTTCTCACATAATGCAGATCAAGAGGGAGATAAAAATACTGCAGAACCTTTGTGGAGGACCCAATATTGTGAAATTGCTGGATATTGTAAGAGATCAGCAATCAAAGACACCAAGCCTCATATTCGAATATGTCAATAATACTGATTTTAAAGTGCTATATCCAATGTTATCAGATTATGATATTCGGTATTACATTTATGAACTTCTGAAGGCAAGCTTTCTCTGTCTTCATTTCTTCACTTTATGTGATGTACACCTGCTTTTGTTACTGCAACTTGTGAAGAGAGTTGATTGTTTGTCTTTGTTAAATGCCTTTGTGCCCTCCTCAACAACCCCCAAAAGGAAAAGAAATAAAACAAATGAGGTTATTGTATTTGCCCCATGGGCATTGCTTGAGAACATAGTGGAACTACAATGCTTTGTGCACTTTTGCTACTTTGCTGTACTTAGCATTCAGTCTTTGAACTGTTATTGCATTATAAGCTATGTGGTTGCCGGCATGTTGCCTAGTTGTTACATATTTCATCTGAGAAACTGGATGGTTTCAAGGGATTCTCTTCCCTCATCTATTATAATTTGTGGAACTATGGATATGATGGAAAAGGGATCACCTTTATTGGGCAGCAGTGGGAATTAGTGATTCTTATATAGAAATTTTTTAATGATTTTGCATGTTAGTACGTTCTGACTTTCCACTGCTTATGGCCAAATTTTGGTGGATCGTTTTGGTATCAGCTGTAATGGTGAGAGTTGGTGTAGATTTGTTGGTATCCTTTCTTTTCCCCATTTGGTAAGCAGTTGCAGTTTTGTTGCATGGGTTGGGGACGTGCGGTCAATTTAAGTAGTTGGGTGGAGGTGCTGTGTGGGAAATGAGCTCAAGTTTCATGCTGATTGGCTCTATGGATGTCGTTCATGTGAGTAGTTGAATGTGCTAGGGTGGTGTGGGGCTGAAGAAGATGAATTTGGCCTATGGGCTCAGGCCCGGGGAGACCAATGAGCTGATGAATTTTTCTTTCTTTCTTGGTGGATTTATGGGTTTGTGTTACCTATTAAGGCCTAATTTAGGGGAGAACTTGATTAATGGTTCAGTGGGTGATTTTGTTGACAGTGTTACGCACTTAATGTTGTTAAGCCTTTGACCTCTACGTATGGGTTGCAAGAGTGTACTTTCTAAATTCTTGACCTAAGTTCAGGTTAGTTGTTGTGACGGGGCTTTAGGCTCGGCTTAATGTAGGTTACTTCTCTTTCTAAAATTTGTTCGTCTGAACAAGTTAGGCTTATTGCAACACCAGAGTGTACTTTCTAATTCCAAGACCTAATTTCTGGTTAGTTTTTCTGACAGTGCTTTAGGCTTAGATTAATGAAGCTTTTTTTTTTTTCTTTCTAAAATGTGTTTGTCTGAACAAGTTAGGCTTATTGCTATGCTAGAGATCTTTCTAATTCCAAGACCTAATTTCAGGTTAGTTGTTGTGATGGGGCTTTAGGCTTGGCTTAATAAAGGTCATTTCTCTTTCACCACGTGGCTGGCTTTGAATGAGAACCTGGGCTTTCATGTTCAAGTTGATTAGTGCATTATCTTGAGAAATTTGCAGATGTTGAGATTGATCTGGCAACTGAAACTGAATCGATGTAAGTAGTGAATGTTGAAGTTGCTCAGCCTGAGGTTTGTCAAGGTACATATGTCAGGTCCTTTGTCCTTGTTCCAAGAAAGGAAGAATTGCAGTCTGTTGCCTCGGTTTGGTTGGAGAAAGGTGATAGAAGACCGGGTAATTATTCTGGTTCTAGTTTGCCTTGAAAGCATGCAATCTGATTTAGGTTTTGAGGATTTGGTCCATTTGTGTGTTTGTTTGATTTACACACATTCATATACCAGTGTGCTTGCAGCGGTTTAAGATCTGGAGGTGGGTAACAGCAGTGATCAACAAGCTCATCTGAGGATGTGACATTTTACTGTTTTGGATGGGTTTGATTTCAGATCTAATGAGATTCATAAGGTGTCTGATATGTTGATGGTCTTAGTATCAACAAGCTCAGCAAAGTAATAGTAGTCTTAAAATAGATCTTGTTGAGATTGGGCCTTGCAATGAGCTCAGCAAAGTAATAGCAGTCTTAAAATAGGTTGTGTTGTGATGGGGCCTTGACTTGTTATACTTTTGGGCGTTGGTTGATAGCTCAGTTGAAGTTAATGCTTATCATTTCTGACTGACTTGATCATCTAGTGTGTGCTCTTAACTTCTTATGCACTCCGTCACTTTCCTTCATTTGCTTCCTAAAAAACTATTGGTGGTTTGCTGCGTGCTCTTCCACTTATGCTGCTCCAAAATACTTTACTGGACTGCTGAACTCTGCGTGTTACCATCTGTGCTTGCGACATCTTCTGTAACGCAGTTTCAATGCTGAAATCAAAGTATCTTCCAAAAGCCTTAATCCTTGCTCACTTGCTCAGTCCTGTTATCAAAACGTCGATGATGGAACACTAGATATGTCATACTTGTGATCGAGCTTCTAATTTAGCCTTTTAAAACAAAGGAGGCTGGGAGGCTGACAGTGTTTTACCTTTTTCTGTGATTTCTGTTTAGTTTCTGTGCTTCGTTTATATTTGTTTTATGGGCATGAAATCATTGCTGTTGTCCATTTGTCTCTTGTATGCCTACTATTGTTTATTTTGTGTAATATTGCAAATGACATGGAAACAATTTTTTTGTGAATGAATTATTAGCTGTATGTTATCTCATTTGAGAGCATATAGGATCTTATACTAATTCAAAGTTTTTTGAAATTCACATATAGGCATTAGATTATTGTCACTCCCAAGGCATCATGCATCGTGATGTGAAACCCCACAATGTCATGATTGACCACGAGCAGCATAAGTTACGTCTTATTGATTGGGGCCTTGCAGAGTTCTATCACCCAGGGAAAGAGTACAATGTTCGTGTTGCATCAAGGTCTGTCTTAGATTGTTCCACAGATATATTATGTTTCTCCTCAAATGTTAGATCATTATCACGTGTGAATCTTAGTTGATAGAATGTTGTTTCTTTTTCCTTCCCATGTATTATCTTTTTCCCTGAAGTCTCTCGAAGTTTTAAATGAATATTATTTGGGTGCATTATAATGATCAGCGTGGCTCTTGCTTTCTCTTGCTGCACTAGTGGGGCATTGTAGTCATGCTGTTTTACATCTGAAGTTCTTTATACATGTAAGAAAATTAGTTCAAAGGATTCAAAATTATGATGGTTTTCTCTATGAACCCTCTTCCAATGGCTTGGGAATATATTTATGATATAATCAATTAGGTAATAAGAGTGGTAGATCTTAATGCAGCTATTAATCATGCTTTATTTTGAGGGGAGGGTTGTTTGGAATCAGATTCAGGTGCACTTTAATAGTTCAGGTTATCCAAACTCAGACTAGATTAATGCACTATGAAATTTCTTTGCCTCTGCCAGACCTTTTAAAATGAATAGGAATAAGGAACCTGGAGTCAAAATATGGTGCTCAAACATCAAAACTAGTTCAATCAGATCCTTGGAGGAATGAATTTCGTAGGTTGTAGTCTCCCTTGCTTTTGAAAGAACTCACCTGAACTTCAAATAATTGCTGGGTGGTTTGGGCAATGTTATATAATATAGATGTTTCTTACCACTTGCGGTTTGAAATGAAGGTTGAAGGTGGTATACAATGATCAACACCTGTGTTGTGTCTCGAGTGGTAATTGGGTTTGTTCTGAGAAATTGAATTTACTATGGCACACACATCTGCATATACTTCATAGATCTGAATCATTTTATCGGGATCTTTTAATCTTTTGGGATTTCTGACAAGAAAACCCCTAGTCTCCTCTCCTTTTCTGTCTTGTCAAGATATTGGGCATGTTCGGATTCAATTCGAGCTTTGATGACTTTGAAGTGGGCAGAATTTGTAAGTAGGTGCATATACACTTCTCATATCCTCTTTGCTTATGAGTATGATACTATCAAGTTTTTTGTGAGATAGACTAGAAGAAGGACAAAGGATTACTTTCCACTTTGACCCTTGCATTGAGGTGGTTTTGGGTCCCTAAATCGATTATGAAAGACTACGTTTTTTCATTCTGGTTGTTGCAAGGATGGTTCAACTGGTCATTTGCACTTACTGGACTAGTGTATCTAAAGTCAGATGGAAGGGAACTCTAGTCTTTTGACAATGGAAGAGTGAGAGTTTCTAGTGAGATTAGTTGGTCAAGATTTGTTTTTGGCAGTGCTATTCTTCGTCCCTTTTTTTGAACTTGAAAATTGTGATGTATAGGGGTTTATTGCCCTCTGACCATTTTTATAGTTCATTTTGTATAACATGCAAACCCCATGCTAAGCATCTTTTTATTAGATACCGACCTTTTGATGGCTGAAAGGAAAAATTTTCAGCACATGAGCATATGCTGCATTAGAATCTCCACGTGACAGATTGGATATGGGACTGTTCTCGAGCCCGTCTTGATTTCAATGCAATCATGTGCTGCATTAGAATCTCCATGTGACAGATTGGATATGGGAATGTTCTCGAGCCTGTCTTGATTTCTATGCAATGAAATGGATTCTATTTCTCCCTCCTTATTCCGTCCTTCATTTATGTATTCTGTCTCTTTTTTGGGGGGGTGGGTTTCGATATTTATTGTTGAGTTGGATTTTGGGTGGGAAGATGAATCTTCATTGCTTCTGTATGATCTGTCATGAAAAACATGGAATTGCCAGATCATGAGCTTTCTTGATGTCCTTCAGTTCGTCTGTTTATTTATCTTATACCGCACACTAGTCCATTGCAGATATTTCAAAGGTCCAGAGCTGCTTGTGGATTTGCAGGACTATGATTATTCTTTAGACTTATGGAGCCTTGGCTGTATGTTTGCTGGGATGGTGAGCATTTTTACTTTATCTGTTGCTTTGGTGTAATGAGGCCACAATGTTTTTTGAGGTCATTTTTCATGAGGCATTGTGATGCTTTTATTTCTTTATGATGCTTCCACCTTTTGAAATAAGACCAAATACCCCTGTTTTATTAGGAAATTCTCTTACATGTGAGAAGAGAGCACTGGACCGTACCTCCTGAGTCCATTGCTCCTAGGCTTATGGGTTCTAGTCTAATGAGATTTTCTATTGACTATCTTTTCCTTGGGAGGGGTGGGGGCTCTCTTAAGCCTAGATTCCTTGATCCCAGAAGTGACTGAATTATCTTCTTTTCCGAAAAGAGCTGAAATAATCATGGTTGCAGCGCTTATGCCTACAACAGAAAGAGCATTTGCATATACGACATCTCATTTAGAATGGGACCACTTTGTTCCTACCCAAATTGGATTGGAAAAGTCCTCTTAAATGTGATGATTAATGAGATGGAAAGATAAGTTTTGGCTTGATATTATGAAGTATTCCTCACTCCCGACCTTGGAACAGTCTGCGTGTTAGGCTTGTAACAGACAGGCTTGGATGTGTATTCTTCATCGTGATGGGTTGAGCGAAAAAGGCCCCACTCATCAATGATTTTGCGTGCATAATATGTTTGCTTTTATATATGCTACTAGGTTGCCTGAACTTGTTGATTCTGTGGGCTTTCACTTTCCACCCAAACAGGGTCCTAGTACAATTTGAATGTGGGCATGATCTATGGCCTTGTTTGGTTGGTGATTGGTTACGTAAGGAAGTTCTACTTTCCATAAAGATTGATTTTTTTTTTTTCTCTGTATGCATTGTTTAAATTAATAAAAATGTTAAAGAGGGAAGTTAAGTTCCTTTTGGCTACTACACTTCCTCTTTGTAGAGGAAGTTAACTTACCTCCCCCTAAGTAAGTTAACTTGCTTAGTTTAAAAAATAAATGATTCCAGTATTCTTAGTTTGCTGCACTCAATATTTGTTATTTTTGTATGATTTTGGTTTTTTGTGTCATACTTGCCAGAAAAAAGGATTATCAGCCAAACAAAAAAAACTATTTCTTAGGGAGTAAGTTCCTGGGAAGCATGAATTCCTGGAAAGTGTATTACTTTGAACCAAATGTGGCCTATGTTTTCTTCTTCAATATGGCTCAACTTCTAGCAGGAGCTTTACTGTGGTTTACCAGCATGGTCTCTAGACACTTGGACTTGGCCTCTCTTTTCTTTCTCATGAAAGTGATATATCTTTATTATTCATTACCACCATGGAGATTAGATCAATTTAGAACCAACCTCTTTTATATCATGGATATGAACCCTTTCTTGTTTGGAGTGTTGATGCTTTCTCAAGCCTTCTCGGAGGGAGTGTCTTGGTTCATTCATCTATTGAATCGCAGATGACTGGGCTGTATTGATTGTAGTAGCTTGCTTAGGTACTTCATGCCTTTTTTTTTTTCCTGCTATGCTCATCATAAGGCTTGTATTTTTTTTTTTGCAGATATTCCGTAAGGAGCCATTTTTCTATGGACACGATAATTATGATCAATTAGTAAAGATCGCTAAGGTATGTGCATAATTGTCAAAAAATATATCTTATGGACTCTATGAGCTTCCTGATAAAATGGCTGCTTTCTCATAGAGTTTCTTACTCGTGTTCATGTCTGTAATCGTGCTTGCTCGCTCCCTTTACCGATTCTAGTGTATCAACATCAACATGCATATTGTGGTGCTCATATATTGTAGTTTTCAAGTTCCCCATTCACGGCACACCTTGCTCTTTGCAATTTTATGAATTGCATTACTGTCATCTTCTTGTTACTTGAGGTATTATTATGCTCCACTTTTGCACTAAAAAAAAATAAAAGATTCATACTTAGCCCGATGAATGCTTCTGCAAGTAACAATATTTGTTTCCCCATTCTCAATTTTTCTTCGTGTGGTGTGCATTTCTCTTTATATGAAATTAATAATTGTTTACGTCAACAGGTACTTGGGACGGATGAATTAAATGCTTATCTAGATAAGTATCGTATAGAGTTAGATCCACATCTTGCAGCCCTTGTAGGGAGGTCGGTGACATGATGAGCTCATTTCTTCTTTTCCATTTTACCTATTTTTCCATTTCTTTTGTGGATTGGTCAGCTGGTGAGCGGTGGCTTAACTCGTCTGTAAATGATATTTGATGCTTTCACTGATTATCTTGATTAATGTTTACAGGCATAGCCGGAAACCATGGTCAAAATTTATTAATCTCGATAATCAACATCTGGCAGTCCCAGAGGTAGAGTCATTTGTAATTTTTAATCCCACATTCGGGACCTCCTTCTGACAAGTTACTAAAGGGTGCACTTGTTTCCTATTTAAAGGCAATTGATTTTCTCGATAAGTTGCTGAGATATGATCACCAAGAAAGGCCTACTGCAAAAGAAGCCATGGTAAAAACTTACACTACACTTATTTTCCCATTGCAAGCTAAAATTTGTCCATTTTTAATATGTTTGAAAACGAAGTAAATTATGCCTAAAGTTGCTGTATTTTAATCCTTTTGTGATTTGTTGGTTGGAATTCTCTAATATTCTGCAGCTGGAATGTACTTCTTGGAGTTGACAACTATCAAATCCAACTATACTAAGCATTCTCCTAGGGGCCACTACATGTTTTTTTTTTTTTTGCCTCTACTCAATTCTAGAAGTTGTTTTCTAGTTTTAAATATGCAAAATTGGTCTCCACTTCTTTTGTGTCGATAGACCTAACTTTCGTCTTGAGAACAAATCACATAATTTATTATCTCATATGGCTAATTTTTTGTCTTAGTTATTGTTATTAACAACGCTTACCTTACATCCCTATTATCCACCGGACTACTTGAACTAAACTTCTTTTCCTAAGGGTTTTGTATCGCTAGTTCTAAAACCTTTTAGTTTCAGCAGTCACCCTCCAAAATTCCAACTTTAACTTCATCACCTTCATTTATTTCATCTAGCAACGATGCTAGTATCTTGTTTGTGCCTAGCTAGTTCATCTATGGGCAGGGCAACCAAATACGGGCTTGAAGCTGGCCCTTGACATGAACCCATCATTATGGCCAAGCCTTCGGTCTTTCTTGCTCGTGCCCTTACACGCCTCTGCTCCACCATACATGTCGAGTCCAGCAGAAACTTCTTTATTCTACAGAATTCTTGAGGACCTTTTCTTGGGACTATATCAAACACATTTTCCAAATCAACTAGTACAATATGCAGCCAAGTAAAGATGGCTTCTATAATAAACCTAAAGGGTGCTCGAATCCTTGCTTCTTTTGAATGGAGTGCTCATCTCTTCCTGTGACTTGACTTAACGCAGGCACACTCTTATTTCTACCCAATAAGAAATGCAGAAAGCAGCAGAACTCATGCCCAGTGAATGAATTCCTCACAATCGCGGCGGGAGGAGTTTTCCTGCCTGTCGTCAGGTCCCTCTCCGTCTCTCTGATTTATGCAAGTTTGTTGAATTGCCTGAGGATTTATTGATTTTTTTAGAACTTCTGTGGCTTTTTCTGTGGCATCCAATCTGCCAGTTTAATTCGGTTTTAGGCTTCTCAGGACATAAATTAATGTCATTATCCTGTTTTCCATTTAGTCTGGTTTGTGTGCTCTGAAATTCCAAGCTAAATTATTATTCTCTCTTCCTGCATTTGAATTATTCCTCCCCCCCCCCCCCTATGTC
>JAODPA010068070.1:6959-33055 GCA_025585075.1 Nepenthes mirabilis | reverse complement strand
TCACTTACAATTTTTTTTAATTAAAATGTCAATCAGTCTGTTGTTGGCTATAATCTGTCAATTTAATAATTCATCCACTATTTACCCATCATTCGCTCGTAAAATTTTTATAAATATTATCTTTCCCCCTTTACTATTCACCTCATAAATGTTTTCAATTTCATTCAATTACTATTTACCGCTATTTGCACGTGATTTTATACTGTTATTATGTTCAGCCCTCAACCCAATTTAATCTCTTTTCACTTTCTCCCCGATAGGTACATCAATAATAAGTTAGCTTAAGAATGAGGAATAGTCCAAATCCACGATGACCTATTAGCGTTTGGATGGTCAATGATTACCGTTGACCGCTCAAAAGGCTAATGAGTCAGGAGAAACTCAAGAACAGGACGACCCACTTGGGCCGAAGGCGGTCAGCGCTTCCATTGATCAGAATCATGCAAGACGGTCAACGCCTCCATTAATCGAAAGTATGACCAATTGATCGTCTGACGGCCAGGCCTTAAGTGGACCAAGCCCAATTTGGCCCACGCGACCGTCCTCGACCAGTAACGGTCTTCTCCCTTAATTTTATGCTCTTCACAGAATGCAATATTTAATATAACAATTATCAATAGATTCAACGCGTATCCCTAAAGGAAGGCGCCAGAATCCTTTCCTTATTTGCTAGAAACCCTAACAGTTGTAAAACATAGAAGAAAAGCAATCAATCCAGTGACCATTACTACCATAAAAGTTTTATGCCAGATAAGGTAGTGATCCCAACAGAACGTGAGAATCAAACCCTCCTACATAATGAAGGCAGCGCAAATTAGCGCCTATAAAAGACTATAGAGTCCTCACTCCAAGGCACAAATTTATTCACCCATAATAAGCTAAAACGCTTAAACTCACCTGGCAGACACTCTCGTTTTGCCCACAAAAGCTCTCTATAGCTCGCACGCTTTAGACGACAGATGCTCTCTTTCTTTGCCACTACGTTCCCAACAAATATAGTGTTTAGAATCAGCGCTCCTCACGAGCCAACAAAACCTCTCTCAATGAGAATACTCACCCATATCGAGCACTCTGTGCATTTCCTTGCATTCTTTACTTTCACCTTCTTGATTTAAAAGTTGTTTGCTAACTTGAGTGTCGGAGTGTTTACGGTAAGACAACCTTCCGCCATCACCTAACCTCTTGTTCGTAGTTGTGGTGTACAAGATCTAAACTCAGTAGCCGAAGACTAATACAGACAACCAATTTGACCCGAATTTATTCAAAATTTGGATCCAAGACACATCATTAGTACCGTCTGTGGGAAGCTTACAAAAAGCCAACCACTTTTTTCCACGATCTCTCTCAGTTTTGCCTCTCATCAAATAGAATGGTAAACACAAGAGTACAAGCTAGTGGTCCCACTACAGATACAACCACACCCGACCAGGACCACTCTACCGGTAACCAGGTCATCGGGGTGGTCAACAGTGTGCCAATACCCTTTTTTCAGAATCTGATGGAGCACATGAGCAGCATGAACAGAATACTCCAAATGCTCTGCGCCCGCTAGGAGAACATTCAGTAGGGGGTTTCACCTGCAATATTCCCTACTCCAGCCTCCAAGAGAGGAGGACAGAAGAAAAAAACTGGCCAAGAAGACCAAGAGGCCAACTAATACTTAGACTGTGGAGGCCTCACATGCCCAAAGCCGATCAAGACTCGAAGGACGTTTGGGCAGTAGAACTCCGAAGGAGAGCCTCGAACAAAGAAATCCTTGGTACTCCTGGGCAGAGACCAGGCATCAGGCTCAGGAGGGGGCCTCTAGAATTGTTAGATTCACCCGTGGAAGTAGTCGGTCGACTGCTCGCCATGTCAGAGAAAGGACGGAATTGAGAACCTACCTCAACTCCAAAAGAACTGGTGGCACCATCCCCACAGATTTGAAGGTTAAGAAGATCCTGAAACGCGTGTTCGAGGATGATGTACACACCATGGATCTTGACAAATCTCCCTTCACGATGCAGATCTTGAACCGTCCCATGCCGACCAAATTCAAAATGTCAACTCTTGACTCTTATGATGAGAGCGTTGATCCCATAGATCACCTCAATCATTTTCGCACCCATCTGAGTTTACAAGGTTTGGAGAACGCAGCCATGTGCCGCTACTTTCCACTAACGCTGAAGGGAGACACTCGCATCTGGTTCCATCGTCTCTCATCTGATTCAATCCAGAGCTTCCGAGAGCTCACTGATCTCTTTTTGACGTAATATGCTTCCAGCCGTCGGGAAGAGAAGCAGCCCTGACATCTTTCCCATATAAAGTAGAAGTAGGAAGAGAATCCACGAAAGTTTCTAAATCGCTTTATAACGGAGGCGAGAAGAATCCCCAAGCTCACAGAAGATATGAAACTTGACAGTTCCGTCTCTACCTTAACAATGGAGACTTCTTAAGGCACCTGACGCATAAAAATTCGCAGATCTTTTTGTTGGTAGAATCCATCACCAAGGCCTATATAACAACAAAAGAGACCAATGAGGCTAAACGTCTCGAGCGAACCGAATAGCCTCGCTCTTTCCCAACTGTGGGAAAGAGAAAGTACAACGGCGGTGATCACTCCCACCGGAAGTAGCACTGGACCGGAGAGCCATAATGAAGGGATTACGGGCCGATCAACCTGGCGCCCCTAACTGACACACGCTCCAACGTCCTCATACAGATCCGTGGGGAGAAATTTCTTAAGTGGTCAAAACCACTTAAGAAAACGAAGGGAGGAAATTCAGCCAAGTATTACAATTTCCTTCGATCTCCCAAAAACTCCACGAAAAATTGCAAAACACTTCAGCGGGAGATTGAAGAGCTCATTCGGAGGAGTCACCTCATCAGGTTAGTCAAGAATCCTAAGCAGAGCTCTAGCGCCTCAAGAGGGGAAGGACCAAGCCTTCCCTACCATTAAATCAAGTCGCGGCTGGAGTGGTCAATATGATCACAACCCAACCGACCAATATCCCAATTGATCACAATAAGCAGCAGGCTGGGCAAAAGAAACAGCACACAGAAGATAACGTCATTAGCTTTAGTGATAATGACCAGAACCATGTAATCTCCACCCATGCAGATCTCCTTGTTGTATCGACGCTCATTTTAGACGGTAGTATCGACTACCAATTAAAACGACTTTTCATTAATAATAAAAGTTCCTATAATTTGGTTTACCTTGATACATTTTTTTAACTTGATTTAAAAAAGAGTCAGTTGAAACCAGTGAAAGGCCCACTCTATGGCCTTAACAACAAACCAGTAGCCGTCCAAGGAACGATCCAGTTGGAGGTCACCCTGGGCACGTACCTAAGAATGACGAGTCATACACTCACCTTCTTGGTTGTCGACCTGCCTTTCGTGTACAACGTGATTCTATGCTGCCAGTGCCTAACAACGTTCGGGGCTGTCACTTCTATACCGCACCTCAAGATGAAGTTTTTGACAGCCTACGGTATAGGCAAAGTATTGGGTGATCAAGCCACTAGGCGAACATGCTATATGTCCCAGATTGCTCCAAGTGGCAATAGAAAGGCGGCAAGAGAGCTTGACCATCGAGATGAAATAACCCTACAACAAGCACAATCTGGTAAAGTAACCAATCTAATCCCACTGAATCTGGAAGACCTGAGGAGGTGCGTACAGATCGAGAGCTCACTCACCGGGACACTGCGCGATGAGTTGGTCACATTCTTACAACAGAACGCTAACGTCTTCATATGGATACCCGCTGACATGCCTGAGATTATGGCTGGAGTAATGGTCCACAAGTTGGGTCTCGATTTCGACCACAAGCCCATCAGATAGAAGCGGAAGAAATACTCTATGGAAGTTGATCGCCATCCGAGAGGAGGTAAAGAAGCTGCTGAACGCTGACTTCATCAGAGAAGTCTAATACCTGGATTGGCTCTCCAACTTTGTGCTAACAAAAAATGGCGAATGTGTATCGACTTCACCAACGTTAACAAAACCTGCCCAAAAGACAGCTTCCCTTTACCCATGATCGACCTGTTGGCAGACTCAACATCCGAACACAAGCTATTGAGCTTCATGGACGCATACTCGGGCTACAACTAGATCATGATGAGCTCAGAGAATGATAAACACACCTCGTTTATAACAGAACAAGGCACCTATGCTATAAGGTCATGACATTTGGTCTAAAGAATGCGGATACCACTTACCAGTGGCTTATGAACAAGATGTTCGAAAAGCAAATCAGCCGTAACATGAAAGTGTATATCGACGACATACTCGTCAAGAGCAAGACCACCAACAACTATATTCGTAATATGGCTGAATCTTTCAAGGTGCTCCACACATCAGATGAAACTGAATCCTTCTAAGTACGTCTTCGGAGTATCCTCAGGGAAGTTCCTAGGTTTTATCGCCTTTTAACGAGGGATCAAGGCAAACTCGGAGAAGATCAAGGCCCTCATGAACATGACACCGCTGCAGAGTGTCAAAGATATTCAAAGGCTAACCGAATGACTGGTAGCCTTGTCCCATTTCTTGGCCAAATCAGGAGACAAGTGCTAGCCTTTCTTCAAAACTTTGAGGAGAACAAAAATAAATGGATTTCAGTGGACTGTAGAATGCCAAGCAACCTTCGACGAATTAAAGTAGCACCTAGTCAGTCCATCGTTGCTGACGCCACCCAATGATGGGGAGGAGTTATACCTCTACCTGACAGTGTCAGAGGTGGCTCTCAGCTCTATCCTTATACGCTAAGATTTCAACTCTTAGCGGCCGGTCTACTATGTGAACAAGACGTTGACCGACGTAGAGACGCGCTACCCATACGCAGAAAAGTTAGCCTTGGCACTTGTTTTCTTTACTCGAAAATTAAGACCTTACTTCCAGGTTCATCGCGTGATAGTCTTGACCGACCAGCCTCTGAAGAGTATTCTGCAGAAACCCGACGTTTTCGGACGACTGGTAAAGTGGGCTATAGAATTGGGAGAATTTGACATTGAATTTCGGCTCAGGCCAGCCATCAAGGGATAGGCTCTGGTCGACTTTATCGTTGAAATCACGACACTAATTCCTGATAAACAGCCCACTGAGGACACAGGACTACACGGAGAAGAGCCAGAATGGGTTCTCAACATAGACGGATCGTCTACAGACTCAGACAGTGGCATCGGAGTGGTCCTAAGGACCCCTGATGGGTATGAGGTGAAGTACTCCCTTAGACTCGACTTCCCGACCACCAATAATATTGTCGAATACAAAACCCTATTAGTTGGGCTAAGACTAGCAAAAGAGTGCTCCGCCAAACGACTGACCGTCTACAGCGATTCTGAACTGGTCGTTAACCAGGTAAATAGGAGTTTCAAGGCGTGTAACCCTTACTTAGCCGAATAATTGGTTAACACGAAGAACGCCATCCGAAGATTTTATAAGTTGGACCTGGTCCACATCCCTAGAACTGAAAATTAGAAGGCCGACCAACTCATTAGGGTAGCAGCAGTCGAAAACACAGAACCGTTTTTGAGGGACATGCGGGAGGTCCTGAGCACTCCTACCACAGAGGAACAGGAAATGATGCAAATCTTCAACATGAAAAGTTGGATCACGCCTTACTAGAAATACCTAACGGACGGAACACTACCAGACAACACGAACGAAGCCAAGCGGGTCAAGAAGACGGCCAACTGGTACACCATATTTGATGGACAACTGTATCATCGAGAATACTTGACTCCATACCTTCGATGCTTAACTCCTAAGGAGGCAGACTACGCCTTAAGCAAAGTCTACATTGGGATATGCAGATCGTATATCGGTGGTAAAAATCCAATGTTCAAAATCACGCGCCAGGGATATAACTGGCCAACGATGAAGAATGACACCCTCAACTTCATGAAGAAGTGTGAAAATTGCCAGCTTAGCAGTAATCTTCACCATCAACCGCCCACTGAATTGAGTACCCTTCAAGCTTCTCGGCCTTTCGCGCAATGGGGATTCGATATTCTCAACCCATTTCCCATTGCTATAGGGAAAAAGAAGTTCATTATCGCTGGTATCGACTACTTCACCAAGTGGGTTGAAATCACCCCGTTGGCCAAGATCATCAAGTACAACACTTTAGAATTCATCCGCCAGAACATAATCAGCAGATTTGGCGCTCCTAAGATTATAGTGACACACAACGGAACCCAATTATCTGAAAAATGCTTCACCAAAATTTTACCAGTTTAGACATCAAATTTGTCCACATTTCAGTAGCGTATCCACAAGCCAATGGACAGGTCGAGGTGATAAATTGCACGCTATTCCATGATCTGAAGACCAAGCCAGAGAACGCAAGGCGCTCCTGGGTTGATGACCTACCCTCCGTTCTATGGTCTTACCAAATGACTCCAAAGGAATTAACTCGCGAGACGCCCTTCAATCTCTACTACGGGACTGAAACAGTAATTTCGGTTGAGATTGGGTTTCCAAGACTTAGGGTTGAGTCCTTCGACCTATGAGGTAACTCCCAAAAAATTTGAAAATACCTAAACTTATTTGAGAAAACCCGCGAAGCTGCCAAACTACGGACAGCGGCCTATCAACAACGAGTCACACACTATAACAACAAGAAGGTGAAAACGTGACACTTCAAAGCTGGGGACTTGGTCTTGCAAAGTATCGAGGCTACGGGCAAGATTACCAATCGGGATAAACTTTCCTCAAATTAGGAAGGCCATTTTCTAGTCTTCTCCACTCTATAGAATGGAGCATACGAACTCTGAACCCAAAACAGTAAGTTGGTTCCTCAGACGTGGAATGCGATCTACCTCAAGAGCTACTTCCAATAAGGGCACAGATAGGTCATTCAAATATATGCTTGCACATATTGTTCATTATTAATAAAAGAAGATATTTTTTCGTTCTTATTTGCACTGAATTTATTTTCTTTCCCATATGAATGTGTGTCTACTTGTAGGGTTATACGACCTAAACTGCCCCTAAGTCGGACAGATTTTTACCCGCTCGTAACTAAACCCTGATTATCCAAGCAGCTCACGAGCGGTCGTAAGTAAACCCTGGTCATCCAAGGGCCTATTAACGGTCGATTTGAACCTTATTCATCCAAATGGTCCATTCGCGATCAAAATCTTACGGGGTTTAAACAGCACAAGTGACAACCTCCTACTCAAGGAAATAGCGTGACAGCCAATGATAGTCAGCAAGAGCAGAAGCACTCCGTTCAAAAGCCGACTATCCAAGTTCACACTTGTGCAGCGCCGCCAAGCCTCTACTCATAAGTGAAGAACAGGCTTAACCTGACAATAGGGTCCACCCTGATGTTTCCTATTGGACTTAAGTCTATCAAAGAACACCACTAATATCTCGAGAAAGGCAGACGACCAACTTGGGCACAACGCACCATGTTGGCCGGACAACGCAACAACAATAATTGAGAAACAGCTACTAAAGCAAAGACACTGAATATCAGTGAAATGATTATTTTATTGATTATGTGACTTCATAATTATAACAATTTCAAAGACAGGAGTACAAAATCTACAAGGGAGCGAAGCGCCCAAGAGGAGGTGGTAATGGCCCTTGACCACTCCGGAGCTGTCCCACGAGGTTCTCACGACGCTATGCAAAACGGTTTATTGGGTCAAGAAATTTAACTGAAAAATTAGGGTCGATCAGCTGTGGAATACAATAACTGAGGTTGACACCTTTGCACACCCATGCCCACAGCATCCCAGAGACCTCATGGGGACATATACGAGTTGCTAGCTCATTTTCCAAGGATGTCAACTGTCCCGAGAGCTGATCGATGCGCCTCGCCGCGTGATCAGCTTCCTCTCTCAGCTTGATTCTCTTCCCTCAGCCCTGCATTCTCCTCCTCTAGGCTCGACACCACGGTTTGATGGGTGGCTGTGTCATCCAAATGCTCCACCTTAAGTAGCTCCATCTTCTCATCAAACTAGGCGATCTCTCAGTCACGATCAGAGATCGCCAGGTCCCTTTGGCACAGCACTTTGCTAACTACGCCAATTACTTTATCCTCCTACAAATACCAAAAATGTTAAATAACAACGGAGAGGAAAAGGAGAAGGAGAGTTGCGAAGATTTATCTGCCAGACTCTGCGCTCTAGCCTCACTGGCCTGCTGCGAGACCTTTGCCCAAGCGGTGGAGGATTGAAAACAGAAATCTCCTGAGCAAACCCAACAGTGCCCTCCGCCACATGCTTCCCCGGCAACTCCGCCATGATGACCACCGCCTCAACAGGCTCTCCGGCGACTAGCTCCTCCTGCACAGTATGTGGCTCCAAAATTGGCTCCTACAATGAAGTTTGTAACTCCACAACTGGCAGCTCAATAGCTGACTCCAACCACTCAGCCAGCGGCTCAGCAGATGGCTCCCGCGGCTCAGCTCGTGGCTCCCCAGCTAACTCTAGCATCTCAGCTGACGGTTCGAAAGCTGGCTCCTCCTGCTCATGTTGCGGCTCTAGCACAGGCTCAGCCAACGTAGGCTGCGCCAAAATAACGGCGTTGCTCGCTCTGGCACGCAACATGACGTCGTACTCCTCTGGAGCTAACTCAGTTTCGACTCCCGCACTCCTGCAAGGCGCCCAACGGCCATGTAATCTTACCCAGATGAAGATGAAAAAGGCTTCACCGTTGCAGCCCTCTTTTGTTTTGGAATGGTGGGAGTAGGGCCAGGGAAAGGTATACCAGCGTCACCAATGATCATAGTTCCAGCCTTCCTCTTCCTCTGCGAAGCCTCCAGTAGCAGAGTCTTGAACTTCTAGACTGGAGAGGGAGGTCCCCAACATACTCTTTTGGCTTCCTTTTGAGAAACCAAGTGGTCTCTCATAAACTCGGCAGTATTCTCCCTCACAATCTCCAATAACTTCGTCATAGCGGTGATCTCTGCCTTCTTTAACATCCCAGTGAAGGCCTTCGGAACCTTACCCCAGTTTCGAGACATGAGCCGCGTCTCAGCAACGCAGACGAATAAGAAGTAATCCTTCCAATTTTTCAACGAGTTGTAGATGGCCTCGTTGATCAAAAAGTCTCTAGGAGACAGAGAAATCCATTCCCCACTCTGTGTGAAGCGAAATATCACCCTGACGGCATCAACCGTCATCATCCGGGAGTGATGGCACATGAAGATGCATAAAGAGTAAAGATATCGCACGGCATTAGCATGGAGTCATGCGATAGGCACCTGAAGAGTAGTGAAGATGTCAAGTAGTTCATGAGGAATTGAGAGATGAAACCCACTACTCAGATGAGCCTCATATACAGTGATGCAGCCCTCAGAAGGAAAATAAGCGTTGTCCAGCTCGCCGGGCATCATCAGAACGATTTTCTGTGGAATATTAAACTTCATATATAACTCTCTAACCTCACCAGATGTGAGCACAAAAGTAATTTTCATTACAGAAGGAGCCATAAGAATGGAAGTAAGAAGAAAGATAACACAACACTTAGAAAATTTTTCGGAAAGTTAAAGAAAAGAGAGAGAAATTTGAAAAGTAACAGATAGACAACTTAAAGGAGTGTGAACGCCGAAGAAGGTGAGCCATCTCGTAAACGTGCGCCTATCATTGCTGACACGTGTTGCTTCCTAAACGAGTGCAATAGAATCAGATCATCTGCCGTATTAATTACCAGGATCACAAATTTACTGCATACAGACATGTGGCTAACTTTTCAACTGACAAGTCGGTGGCATGATGGCACATCATTTTAACTCCGACTTCCTTAGAAGTTCTCCGAATTTTGGTTTAGATAGTCAACAAATTCAGTCAACACTTCCTTCAACTAGTTCTCCAGATTTTGACTTAGATGGTCAACGAATCCGGTCAACACTTCTTTCAATCAGTTCTCTGGATTTTGGCCTGAACGGTCAATAAATCCGGTCAACTAATCCTATCAAAGCTTCCTTCATCCAATTCTCCGAATCTTGGCCTAGACAGTCAACGTATCCGGCCAACGGTTTCTTCGGCAAGCTCTCCAAAATTTGACCTAGGCGGTCAATGAATCAGGTCAACGATCCTCTAAGCTAGTCTTTCGGATCCTTCGGCTAGCTCTCCGAATTTTGTCCTAAACGGTCAACGAATCTGGTCAACGTTTCGTTCAGCCAGCTCTCCGGATCTTCACCTTATGGCTAATAGCTGTACGCAACACGATCAACAGATTAAGAGTCATCGCCAGGCCACCTCAAGCAGGTAACCCAGCCACTCGTTTCCCATCTTAAACATGCTGGAGGCCGAAATCCCAGACCACCAATATGAGAGGCTAGTGATGAATACACTAATAATGGCCTGACCCAAGAAGGAGAAACGACCCAAATCCACAACGGCCCACTAGCGCCTGGATGGTCAACGTTTGCCATTGATCAGACGAAAGGTCAATGAGGCAGGAGAAGTCCAAGAACAAGACGACCCACTTGGGCCCAAGATAGTCAACGCTTCTGTTGACCAAAATCATGCAAAACGGTCAACACTTTCATTGATCGAAAGTATGACCAGTTGATCGTTTGAAGGCTAGGTCTCAAGTGGGCCAAGCCCAATTTGGCCCACGCGACCGTCATCGACCAACAACAGTCTTCTCCCTTGATTTCACGCTCTTTACAAAAGGCAATCTCTACTATAACGGTTATCAGCAGATTCGACGCACATCTCTAAAGGAATACGCTAGAATCCTTTCCCTATCTACTAAAAACCCTAACGGTTGCAGAACATAGAAGAAAAGCAATCAATCCAGTGACCATTACAACCATAAAAGCTCCGCGCTAAAAAAAATAGCGATCCCAATAGGGCACGGGAATCAAACCCTTCTGTATAAGGAAGGCAACCCAAAACAGCGCCTATAAAAGGCCATAAAGTCCTCACACCAGGGAACGAACTCATTCGCCGACAATAAGCTCAAATGCTTAAACTCACCCGGCAGACACTCTCGTTTTGCCCACAAAAGTTCTCTGGAGAAAAGCTCGCACGATTTAGACCACAAACGCTCTCTCTCTCTCTTTGCCACTACGTTCCCAGCAGATACGATGCTTAGAGTCAGCGCTTCTCATGAGCCAACAAAACTTCTCTCAACAAGAACACTCACCCATCTCAAACACTCCCTACATTTCCTTACGTTCTTTACTTTCACATTCCTAATTCGAAAGCTATTTGTTAACTTGAGTGTCGGAGTATTTACGGTGGGGCAACCTCCCGCCGTCGCCTGACCTCTTATTTATAATAGTGGTGTGCAGGATCCTAACTTAGTGGACGAAATCGGACTCAGACAATAAACTTGACCTGAATCTATTTAAAATTTGAATTCGTAACGCATCACTCCCTTTTTATTTCATTTGCTCTTCCTTTTTATTCTATAAATACAGCACTCATCCTTTAAATTTTTCCCACAAATAACTGATTCTCATATCGATATTCTCTTCATATTTTGATATTTTCAGCTTCCTTTACAATCTCTGTCATGACCTGCAGGCAAAACCATTATATTAATCTAGGACTTGAAATTAACGATCTGTTATCATGATAGAATGTGCATTGACTATAAGCTTTATGAAATTATCAGTCACTTTAAATTTTACACATTTCAACTTACTAATTTATAAAATACATATTATAATTGACAAAATTTTCGCCATTGTTTTGAGCAGAAACTATTGAATTACTGTTGTATTGGAGCCTTGATATCCTATCAAATTACCGGTGGCATATTATTATGCAGCGACTGATCGAGTGTGGTTTTAGAGTCACGAGTTCTCGTAACGTTCAACTAGATTGGCAATTCATATCACCATCGGAAGAAGAGATGAGAATCGAAAACTCACAATTTTTATTTGAATATTATATTGACGAAACTGCATTAGCTTTTAAGGAAAATGCCGGCATTACTAATTTATCGATTGATGCTGATATTCTTACCGGTGAGAATAAGCCTAAGAATGCTTATATTGAGACAATAAACTGCCACACTTAGGCATGGATCTTTCGCTTAATAGGGAGGGGAATATTATTTGGAGATGAGTTGCTCATTTGATATTTCTTTCATGTTTAAAAATTTTGGACATGCTCATCGATATTGGTGGGGTGTTTATCTAGCATGGCTGTATAGAGAGTTCCGTAGAACTGTAATTCTTAAATCTAGAGATACAAGAAACATGGGAGTTAATCACTCATATATTTATCTTATCCATCATATCATATTTACCTTTTAAATATTTTTATAAAAAATATCATCTATTACCATCCACATTTTTCTACACACCTGCAAATAATTATTTAATATTTTTATATTTTCTGTGAAATCATAAGATGTTGTAATTGTCCCCACATTCAATTTTCTACATCATAAAATCATGCGCTGATATTTTGTTTTATTTTCCGTAGCTCGTGTAAATTTCTTATGAAATTACTTCGATGGAATGAATATTTGGACCCCTCGAGCACCACCGATCTATTTCCATATCATCGAGTGGAATCATCCGATTGAGTTTTACGACAGTTTGGGCAATAAAAACCGATACCAATAAATCTTTCCCCAGGAGGAAAACACATTGAGTTTTACTAATTAGGTTGACTTTTATCGGAAATGCGGTCGTGGTCGAATTGATAGAGCCTAAACCGTCATCCGATGCATCTCTGCATCGAACGACTTACGATACTATACCAAGTACATAGAATAGTACAGTAAACATACTTGGTAAAGATTTTATATGAACTAATTCATTTAGATTTATTTTATTATCCACGGCTAACTTATTACATTACAGGCTGACAGAATGGAACAATAATATATTATGTGGGTCAATGGCACAAATGTGGTACAATTTGGGAGGAGCATATATTAGGTGTTGGATGAATGTCATTGCTTGAACATGATTAACATTCCACAACGTGTTAAGAAGCACGTAACCCACCTCAATAACGCCTCAGTAGGAGGAGACGACAACGTGGATTCTCAATTGTGCCAGAAGAAGCGCACATTGACAAACTCGAAGTCTAAATCACTCAAATTCTAACATTGTTGGAGTTACAATGACTATTGATTCATCATCGAGGACGATGCTAGAGGAAGTTTCTAGTTCCGACCAATTTGGCGGGTATGCTTCGTTTCCAACATTATCGTACCAAACTATGGCATCTGCATCATTGGCTCTATTTCAACAGGAGGACAAGGTTTTATTCGTTTCATATCGGCTAGAAGGTGAAGCCGATCATCGATGGTCAATGCAGAAAAGAGCTCTGGGAATGTCCGAGGATGAGATTACTTGAGCCATGTTTGAAAAAATAATTCTGGATCAATATTTTCCCTCTAACCTCCGAGAACAGAAGGAGGAGGAGTTTATGTGACTAGGACAAGGGAATTGCACGGTAGTTGAGTATAACACAAAGTTTACTAAGCTATCTCAATATGCTTCTTTTATAGTAGAAGATGAGATACGGAAAGTGAAGAAATTTCAGTATGGATTGCGGGACGATATCAGGAAATAACTATTAACTCTGAAGTTGCAGACTTATGGGAAGGTATTGGATCGAGCTCTTATATTTGAAAAGGAGCTTAAAAAAGAGAAATTTTTCAAGAAAAAAAATATCCTAACGTGGCAATGTGGGTGCTAGTTCTAGTTCGGCATCAGGAAGGCCTTCAAAGAGAGTTAAGTTGGTGGAGCTAGAGAAGAAGGGTAAGCAGACAGCACCGAGCCAACAAGCGGTGGCGCCTCTATGTCCTCATTGTGGGAAATTATATGGTGACAAACAATGCTTCAAATTACTGGGAGTCTACTATAATTGTGGTCAGATGGGCCATGTCATAAAGAATTGTCCTCACCCAAAGAAGACCGAAATAAAGAATCCCACCATCCCAGGCAAACCATTTGCGGTCACCATATAGGAGGCAGAAGAATCTCCGAATGTGGTCGAAGGTACTCTTCTTATTTGTGATGTTTCGGCCCATGCATTGTTTGACTCGGGATCCACTCATTCATTTATATCTTCTCGATTTGTATACCATCTTGCATCATCTCCACAAATTTTAGATTTTTCCCTGGTAGCGTCAACACCTATGGGATCATTGGTCAATACCAATATTATATACCCAAAATATGTAGTAACAATTAATGGGTTGGCAATGGAGGTGGACTTAATTTTCTTGGACATGTGTGATTTCGACGTAATATTGTGGATGGACTACTATTAAATTATCATGCCAGTATAAATTGCTTCCATAAACGGGTTTATTTTGAGATTCTAGGATGTGAACCATTTCACATCCCAAATGGGTTGACAATTGAGGTGGACTTAATTTCTTGGACATGTGTGCATTCGACGTAATATTATGGATGGACTACCTAGTAAATTATCATGCCAGTATAAATTGCTTCCATAAACGGGTTTATTTTGAGATTCTGGGATGTGAACCATTTCACATTCAAGGATTAGGTGAAAGGAGATGCCCGTATTGATTTCTGCCCTATATGCTCAGCACTTGATCAAAAGTGGATGTTAGGCCTATCTAGCTTATGCTAGTATTACTGAAAGTCACAATATGCCTATTAAGGACATACCGGAGATCCATGAATTCAAAAATATATTTCCCGAAGATTTGCCTGGCTTATCGCCACATCGGGAGATAGAATTCAAAATCGAACTTGTACCAAGATCAAGTCCAATTTCAAAGGTACCATATAGAATGGCGTCTGCTAAGTTGAAGGAGTTAAAGCAACAATTACAAGAATTGCAGGATAAGAGTTTTATTAGACCAAGTATGTCTCTTTGGGGAGCACCAATGTTATTTGTAAAGAAGAAGGATGGAACCTTACGATTATGCATCGATTATCATGAGCTAAACAAGATCATGATTAAAAACAAATATCTAGTGCCACGAAATAATGATCTATTCGATTAGCTACAAGGAACCCAAGTATTCTCCAAGATTGATCTTCATTCCATATATTATTAATTGAGGATCAAACGAGAGGATGTGCCAAAGGCTGCTTTTCGAACAAGGTACATCGATTATGAGTTTTTGGTTATATCATTCAGACTGACTAACGCTCCAGTAGCCTTTATGGATCTGATAAATCGGATATTTCAACCATATTTGGATAATTTTGTGATCGTGTTCATTGATAATATTCTATTCTATTCTAAAAGTTATGAGGAGCATAAGACGCATATAAGAATTGTGCTCCAAACTCTTTGGGAGAAAAAGTTGTACGCAAAATTGAAAAAAGGTGAGTTTTAACTCAAAGATGTGACATTTTTAGGCCATGTTATTACCCAGGAAGGTATTTCAATCGACCCGAAGAAGGTCGAAGCAGTTATTGATTTGAGCCGACTTACAACAGTAACTGAAGTTTGAAATTTCTTAGGCATGATAGGTTACTATCGCAGATTCGTGGAGAATTTTTTTAGAATTACTATGCCTCTTACCCAGCTAACAAAAAAGAAGGTTAAGTTTGACAGGATAGAGGAATGTGAGTAGATCTTCCAAGAACCGAAGAAGCGGATAACATCTGCTCCAATTTTGACAATTCCAGAAGGGACGGGCGGATTTGTAGTCTATTGTGATGCCTCCAAAACTAGACTAGGTTGTGTCTTAATATAGCGTGGAAAGATAGTTGCCTATAACTCTAGACAGCTGAAGATTCATGAAAGGAATCATCCAACCCACGATCAGGAGTTGGCGGTTGTTGTTTTTGCATTAAAAATCTGGTGACATTATCAATATGGAAAGAAGTTCTTAATGTACTTAAATCATAGGAGTTTCTAGTACTTATTCTCTCAGAATGAGCTTAACATGAGACAGAGGAGATGAATTGATTTTCTAAAAGATTATAATTGTAAAATTCAGTATCAACCGAAGAAAGCTAACATCGTAGCAGATGCCCTTAATCGCCGAACAAGTTTTGCAACAAGACTGCAGATTAAGGAAATGGAGATGCAAGACAGCATAAAGCAATGTGACATCCAACAATATGTGCGGGGCAATCGAATGATGTTGGCTTATTTTCAAGTTTCGCATAAGATATTGAAGAAGATAAAAGAGAAGCAAGTAAATTATCCGTTTCTCATGGGTATTGCCAGAGATTTGAGTAAAGACTTCAAAATTGATTTTAATATTTATACTGATAGAGTCCTAAGATTTTGAAATAGGAAGTGTGTATCTAATAATAAAGACCTTAATGAGGAAATTTTGAAAGAAACCCATCGCTCTAGGTATACTATTCATCCTAAAATTAACAAGATATATCAAAACTTATGGAAAACGTTCTGGTGGATAAACAAAAAGAAGGAAATTATGGCTTTTATGGGAAGGTGTCTCATTTGCTAGTCGCTAAAGGCTGAGTAGAAGAAGCCATCATGGTTACTACAGCAGTTATTCATTCTTAGCTAGAAATGTGAAGATATTACCACGGATTTTATGATGGGATTGCTAAGGACCCCCAAAAATCATGATGCTATCTGGGTTATAATTGATCAGCTGATAAAATCGGCGCATTTCTCAGCAATTCAAACAACATACTCCCGCGATCAGTTGCCACAACTATACATCAATAAGATTATCAGACTTTATAGAGTGCCAACGTCAATTGTGTCCGACCGAGATCCGAAATTCATTTTCAAATTTTGGACAAGTTTACATCAGGAATTAGAAACAAATCTGAAATTTAGTACAACATATCTTTATCTGACGGATGGACAATCAAAGCATACTATTCAAATTCTAGAGGATATACTTAGGGCTGCGGTGCTTGAGATGAAGAGTAACTGGGATTATCATCTAGCTTTGATAGAATTTGCATATAATAACAATTACCATATGAGTATTAAAATGGCACCATTTGAAGCTTTATATGGAAAGAACTACCGATCTCCCATTCATTGGGAAGAGACCAACAATAGACGACTTCTCGACCCAAAAATTATCCAAAAAACATCTGATAAGATAAGAATGACCCATGGAAAGTTGAAGACGGCTTAAAGCAGACAAAAGAACTATACAAATCAAAGAATATCAAATTTATACTTTACAGCCGGTGATTATGTATTCTTCAAAGTATCACTATCAAAGGGGATGACAAGGTTTGGGTTGAAAGGCAAATTGAAACCAAGATTTATCGGCTCCTTATAAATCTTGAAGAGGGTTGGAGAAGTTGTTTACAGATTGGCTTTGCCACCAAACTTATCAAAAATGCACAACATATTCCATGTGTCAATACTTCGAAAATACGTGCACAATCCAACCCACGTCATTGATTATGTGCCTTTGACAATCGAAGAAGATTTATCTTATGAAGAAAAACCCGTGCAAATCCGGGGACAAAGAGATCAAGTGCTCCATACCAAGACCATTCCTTTGGTCAAAATCCTATGACGTAATCACTCTCACGAGGAAGTCACATGGGAGCGGGAGGAGGAAATCCGTAATAATTACCCTAATTTGTTCTCTTGAGATATGTAAATTTCTTAAATTTCGAGAACGAAATTTTTATAAGGATGATGGGATTGTAAGGCTCACATTTCATTATACAAATATGTATTCTGGGATATAGTTACGTCGCAAATTAAGTCCAACAGACCGGCGTAAGCACAATTTATGAACCCGGATGGCAACCGAATAAATTTCGAATGATGAAAAGATAATTCGGCTAATAAATTTAATCCGATTAGCAATCGAATTAAAATCCGGCTGAAGACGAAGGGCTCAAGTAACAATATAGCTAAAATGTGGCAAAAAGGGCACAGCCAATTTTAGCAAGGGAGGCACAACATCAGCAAAAATTTAGGAACAGCACCGATATATTCAACCCGGGCAGCAAATTATATATATCTTTCGGCAGCTGAATAATTCAGCAAAGAGGCACTCAGGCAGCTGATTAACAGCACAAGAGCATCGCAACAGTTGGCATACTTGCTGAAGTGGTAGCAGGTGTAGTCAAGTTAGACACGGCAACTTGACAGCAGCAGCAGCCAAATTCCAAAGGAGAAAAGGGTGACACAAGCAGCACAACAACAGCCATCTTCAACCAATAAATCAGCAACACAAGGCAGAATAATTAGGAGCCACACCGGTTGATGATTCAGCGCAAGGACACTAAGCACACCCAGAACTGACGAAGGAAGTGCCGGCAAAGAAGGTAATGACTCAGCACCTTAGCTCCAAAATGTTATAAGAACAGTGTGTGGAAGAGAAGATGAGATAAGGAGAGAAAATCGTGGGAGATAGGAAGAGAAGACATAAGAAAAACAGAAGAGAACCAGAAAGAAACCGAGAGGGAAATAACAAGCAGAACCAAAACCAGGAGGGAGGGAGTAAGGCTGAGTTTTTTGGCAAGTATACGCAAATTATTTCCTCCAATTATTGTTGTTTATTGTCAATTCCATAAGTATTATTGTTCTAATACTTAATTTATCTTATTTTTTTGCTCATATCATCATTTTAACATGAGATATGCACAACTGACTTCTAGAAATGAAAATCAGTAATAGAATAACTTTCATAATTCGACTGAACCGGCGACCAAATGGTTACCGAACCAGCCCATATTTTGTGTCCAACAAGCTTAATCTCTTATCTTTGTTGTGACCAAAGAGCTCATAAAAATGAGCTGAACCGGTCACTGAACCGGGTCTCGCATCAGAAACAGACCCAACCTCAGCAGTTATACTAATATTCAAAATTGCAACCTATGAACCAGGCCACAGTGACTTAAGTACCTTGTGGTGATATTAAAGTGTCACCCTATAAAAATTGGCCCTGAACCGGTCATGAACCAATCACCAAAACAGTAGCAGAAATCGGCTGCATCAAGAAGTACTGATGTAGAATTCTCCAATTACATATTTGACTTAAACCGGCCAAAAAATTACCTTGGACCAAACGATTTATTAAAAATGAGTCTTTTAGCTATAAAAGGGCTCCCCAAACCGATCTCAAATTGGCCATAAAATTAGCAATAACAGAACTGGTCTCTAACCATCCATGCTGTTGGGAAAAATGGACCAAACCGAACCCAATTCAGCTGGGCCGGCAAGGTATAATATACTGAGGCTATCCTATCTACTAGTAAAACAACTACTCCAAACTCCTCAAAATGAGTACTGAACCAGGCCCTTAAACTGGACCAAACTGACCCCAGCACCTTGATGATGAATCTGGCAATCTAAGGAAATACACTAAATCGGCCCTGAATTAGTTGAACTAACAGCCGACCCGACTAAGTCATTGAATACTAAGATTGAACCATCAACCTATGAAATTGTGGCCAAAAATACTCTAACATTATCACTGAACCGGGTCCTAGAAGCTGCCAGAACCAGCCACCATCTTTCTAGCACATGCTGGAGTTATGGCCACTAAACCGGTTCAGTTCAGGTTCCCAAACCAGATAAACCAGTACCCGAAATTTACTAAGATAATATAAGGTAAAGTTAAAATATTAACTAGTAAAAAAAAGACATGAATCGGCCCCAGAATTGGGCCTCAAACCAATTGGATGAACCGGCCAGCTTGCTAGAATTTTCAGCTTATATAATGAATCGGTTCATCAAGCCGGTTTATAAATTATAACAAAATCAGAACAGATCGACCCTTGAATCGACCATGAAATCAATCACAAACCGATAATCGAATCCTTAAAAAATTGCACTAAATTTGGTTGAATAAAACAACCTGAGTTAGCCCCAGACCCACTATTGACCGATAACTGAATCAACCGAATATATCACATGTTAAATCTGAATTTTTAACACATGTAAAAGTTTAATATTAAAGCTATGAAACCAAAAAAATGTATCAATTTTTGTTACAATTTACGATTTGTTTATAATTACCGCATTTTATAATTGTATATTTGATATTATGGAAAAATATATGGACGCTTTGTAAATTCTATTTGGATAAGTACTTTCTTCCGGAATAAAGAAAATTAATGAAAAAGAATTATGCAAAAGCTTCCATATGAAATTTTGAACATTGGTTAAGAAATTGGACTAATGAATTATTTTCAACAAGTGATATTTCCTGACATACTTTAATATATTACAGTGAAAACTCGAGGACTGTCCCTCGACCGTGAGGGGTACTTTTGGCAGCATTTTCTGTTATTTGGCCCCATACACTGGGTTAAAAGTAAACCACTTACCATTGGATGTTTAATTGCGTGAGTCTGTACCATAGATTGTGTAAAAGTATATACAATCTTTTCCTAGATTGACTGTTCCGTTAAATAGTAAGGTCTACTAACCCTAATCCCTAAAGATAAATGATAGTTAAGACTCAGAAAAGAAAAGTTAAGAGTTCATACATGTTTTATATGAATTATGTTCCTCTGATATCTGTATATGGCTATTTTAAGTATAAAAATGCATATTTTTGTTTATATATACCTTATTAAGCAATTAGCTGACTCGCTTACTATTTTCTAACCCTTCAGAAAGCAATCAGGAGTTTATACCCGGTGAGCAGGAGTAATGATCGGAGTGGTTTAGGCTTATATGTTTACTATATTTTGATAAAATGTAGTAAATGTGTAGGAACATGTAAAGGATTTTGTAATACAACAAAGATGACTTTATGCTTCTACAAATTGTTATTATGGCTATTGGTTATGCTTCCACAAATTTTATGGTAATGAATTTTAGTTTCTAGTAAGCATCTCTAAAAAGTCCAACATTGTATTTTATGCATATAGTGTTGGCGCCACTTATGAACGTAGCAATAGTATAAATCCTATGTATAATATATATATTATCTGTACTTGTATATAATTTGGAATAAGTATTCAAGGATGTAAGTGGTGGGAAGGTGATCCGTGACACTAAAAGTCTCAACTTACTAATAAGCTCAACATTCTCCTCTTACAACACTTATAGAGTCACGGACATGCCCAATTAGGTCATTGACTACCTTTTTGTGGGATCTTAGTTGGTCGGCAACACTATCTACCCATCTTTCTAGCTTATTTCGGGCATTGAGCTCAACCACCATTCTCTCAAAAGCTTCAAGACAAGTTACTACAATAGAATAAACTGTAGAAGTCATACAAATAGTCAGCTAAACTATAGGATTGACATGAACAGTCAATTGTGGCATTTCTTAGGCTGTTACCATTCCATTGTATGAGCTTTTTCCAAAACTAGTGCCTTTTTTACCACTCTTCTGGTAAGTCAAGCAACGATACTAATTATTAGGGTCCAAATTTTATAGTCACAAAATCATGCGACATGTTCCTTCCCGTTGGGAACCAAACACCAAGTTAACCCCCGAACACCTTTAAGTATTAAGGTCGATCTCAAGATGCAATTAGGAAAAAGACATCGATATTAAATATGTCATATGCAAGTTGCTAATTACCCCTGAACACCTTTAAGTATTAAGGTCGATCTCAAGATGCAATTAGGAAAAAGACATCGATATTAAATATGTCGACTGCAAGTTGCTAATTGAAAATATAAAAATACAAACAAATGATCAATAGTGGCATGTAACAATTAGATATAAAAGAAATTACTAAAAATTCATTTATACATATAGAATATTTTAGACATTTCAACCTTTTGAACTATTATATATTAAAAGTTTCTATCTTTCATAATAGGGTATTGTATTTAATTTTTTGACAATGATAAGATTCAAACTAACTTCATCTAAATTCTTAAAAAAATTTAAGAATTAGACTGCTTAGGTCTATAATCCGCAAACTTACTTTTCATTATATGCAAGTGACCATTTTTACAACTCAAATCTAAAATTAGCAAATTATACAACAAGAGCTCTATTGTTATGCTAAAACTTTGATTCTAGAAATCTGATAAATCCTTTGTCGCAAACAAGCCAATAGACTTCCACATAGCGGAAGATAATAACCCACATAGATGTGTAATATATAATAACTTAGTAGGGATAGAGAAACTCTATATCACCTTTGCTGGGGAAGATTCAAACACCTAGCTAGCTCGGCTAGTGCTTGATTTTCCATTTATGAGCTGTTCGAGTCCCAACTGCTATGCCCTCATAGTATTTAATTTCAAGCTTGTGATGGTTCCAGTCCTTGACAAATTCTGAAAACAGCTGCCGTGCCATTTCTGATGAAAGATCAGAAAAGAACAGCTTCCTCTCCTCTTTCAGCCACGTAGCAAACTCATTGTTTTTTGAGTAGTAATCGTCGATAGACAGCTCGACAAGCTCGAATTTCTACAATCAAAACCAGAGACTTTGAAATCAACAGCACTCGTACGATTGCAGGCACAATGAGAAAGTTAGAAGAGCACTCACCGTGTGACCATCACGCTTGGCATGTCTATTTCGGTGCTTCCCCTCTGACTTCTTTTCTAAGAAGAAATTCAGCGGGTCAGTATGGTATGTTATTCGTATGAACTCACAATAGTAGAAAAAGCAAAGGGCAACCCTTGAACACTGTATGCTGAGAAAAAATTCAACCTCTAAAAAAGCACTCCATCAGGAGAATCTACAAGTATTATGCATAAAAATGCTCCCTCGACACCCAAATTTAACAAGGATGCTTCACATCCCATGAAATTTCAGGAGTAAGCAAATCAATAGAGTAATTCTTGGTCACGTGACGAATGTGAGATTCTTAGCATACAAACAAGAAAAAACAAAAAAACAAAAATAAAAGAAAAAAATAAAAATAAAAATGTGTAGGTTAGGGGGGGGGGGAGAGATTCCAATCACACCTAATAAACAGGTTACTCCATAAAAATTTGCAGGTTCCATTAAAATTCACTACCGTTGAGAACTAAAAACTTGTGGAGTTCAAAAATGACCTATGACGTATAGGATACCCAACCTGAAATCTAAAAATGACTATTGTTGAAACAAGCAATAACTTGCTCATATAATTCCATGTTGCATCTATATGGCTTATCTAATTATTATAGCAGGCAGCAGCATTAGTTTACAAAGAAAATGGCTTCCAATCTACAAAGAACCCTCAAGGACTTTGCCAATGGTTTAAAAGATAGAAAAGTAACTGATATATGAATCGCAATAAATAAATGCCGCTTGTTTTCTGATTTTGACAACTTTGTGAAGAACATACATTACAGTAGACGCTGCTTAATATAAAATGGTGTTGCTTCATTTCCCCAAATTCCTTATTTTCAGCATGTTGTCTGATGTCAAACATTGCTAAAAAAATGGAGTTAGATGGAGCACCACTTCCATGCATTCACTTCCCTGGAAAAAAGAATAAGGAAAAAAAAGGGCGGCTTGATGCACGAGACTCCGATGTCGTGCAAACTAGAAAGGGTCATGTCTTAGAAAGTTGTTATGGTCCTCCCATCATCTAGATTACCTTGTACCACCCAAGGGCCATGAAATGAAGGGTGGAAATTATATCAGAGCTCTATAATAAATTATACAATCATCTCCACCCTTCATTTCATGGCCCTTGGGTGTACAAGAAGCCTAGATGGTGGGAGGACCATGACAGTTCTTTCTATCTTTTCCATGCATTAAAGAGATGCTATTTTTATTAAGTGAACCCATAATCTTTAGGTTGAAAAAGCAATCTCAATGTTGAACCAAGCCTTACTTCTTCTTCCACCACGCATTATATTTTTTTTATCGAAGACTAGAAAAGTAAAAATATGTTTATTTGAACAACTTCAAGCAGCTTCTCCCTCCCTCTCTCTCTCTCTCTCAAACACACACACACACACATTATAAAGACCTTCTCAACAATGAATTTTAAGGCCAAATCTGCAAAAGAGGGACTTCAGATGCAGTTATGTGATCAAGATCCAAACCATCAATTTATTTTCCCTTTGTTTGTGCTTTTGGTCTGCACATCAATTGCAAACTTCTTAACAGGAAAATTCAAGCATTAAATCAAAATTCTTTTGAACTGCATCTCAAGCTAGGAATGAATTGTCTTTTTTAGGTTTAAAAGCACTAGTTAGCAATCAAAAAATCACATCGCAAATGCCGATTGGGTAATGAATCTTCTACACTACTTATCATAGCTCACTCTCTTTCCCTTTAATATCTCTACAATTTACAGTTTAGCTCCACTCTATTAATTACTTCACTCACATGCATTCTGTTTAAGCAATAAGGGGAAGACTTCACGTTGGATTTAGAAAGAAAGAAGCATAGAAAGGTGTGGATATTTCTCATCATAGCCCCCCTTCTCTCTCTCTCGCATCAACATTCATCTCTGCACATTTGGATGTCCTCTCATTTATAATTGACCCAATACTAAGCCCTTGCACGTTGCACCAGAATTAAGCCCCAACCAAAAACAACTCAATTAATTCCCAAGGAATACAATCTCCAACTGCCCTCTTCTGCTTTATTTCCCCATTATTGGAAAAATAGTACTCAAGTCCTAAAGAAAAGGAGAATTACTAAATAAATGTAACTTACATTATGTTCCAATTGAAAACCACTCCCAAATTCTTTTTACTTAAAACAGAAATGCAGGAATCAAGCAAACTTATACCCTATAGACATAGTGACTTACAGAACTTATCATTGAGGGAAATCCCAATGACATCAACCAACTCAATGACATCCTCTTAAGCTACTACTAGGTCAGTGACATTGGGTTAAAGAGACTGGCCAGGAATGTGTTCCAGTACCGACTCTGCTAATAGGCTTGACATTGGAAAGCATTTTGCCCAAGGAAATCCACACGTCACAGCAACTTCAGCAAGCTTTGTTTGACAACTTTACTAAGGGTAATGGATACCAAAAAACAAAGATTAAGACAGATTTGTTTGTCTATGATAATAAAACGGTATAAAGAGGAAATAACTCAGAGGAAATATTCATCAAGTCAACGCATCACTTACCTGAAAATTTGGGATTATTGTCCTAGGAATTCTATGACTTCTTCGGCATTAAAGTCGCAAAATTAAGCAAAAGGATGTTTGCTACCAATGGATGTAAGTGCTTGCATCTTGAGAAGACTAGTATTGTAGATACAAATGTGAATGCTCTCCAAAAAAAAAAAAAAAGAAATCATCACAAAAAAAAACTATGGAAAAAACCAAATAAAGAGAGATGCTAGGATCAGTTGGGGAGCCGATTTATATCTCTCACACTAGACATGACATCATTTCTCTAGTAATTTGTGAGAGTCAGACTGCATGAACTGTGATGCTAATATTTGGATCCTGCTGGTTTTTTAGATTTCCAGATACAAAAGGTTAGCTCTTGAAAAGGGCATTACTATTATAGAGGCATATTGATGCAAACTCACTCAACCACCTGATGATCAACAATCAACATCAAACTACAGAACTTTATTGGCAGGAATGTAATTAGACAGAATAAGATACAGAACAAGGCCGCCAAATTCTCTACTAAATCATAGGACTATGGCTCAGCATGTTCATGACTATGGCATGAGAATCTGACAAGTGATTTGAGGTGTGCGGTGATGGTTATGATGCTCTATTGTGATAGCAACCTTTCACAAGTCAGTTCCACATAGCAGAACAAAGAACATAGACGTTAAATGAACTTCATCAAGGAGAAACTTGAAAAACTAATTTTTGTACTATTGGTTAAGTCAAGAAATCAACTTAGCTGATCTGTATATTCCATTCTTGAGGGCAAATGTTAAGAATAAGATATATCAAGTCAGTAACAGGCCAGAGGCCATTTATTTAATCACACTTATATTTGATATAAATGTGGATAGGCATACCATCCTTCCCTATTCTCCTCCTCCTCTCCACTCTATTCATCATTCTTTTGCTTCTAAAGTTAATCCCAAATAAGAACCATCTTATTTAAGTTGAAGTCAAAGCTGCACTAATGCAAACTAGATCCTTCACCCTTAGATAATTTATTTAAATGATATTTGAACCCTCCACAGAACGTCTTCATAAAATATCCTATGAACACCAACCTAAATTTTCACACTGTTTAAGGAATCAGAATGAGGATAAAAAATAAGCAAATAGGCAAGTAGCGTATTTTTCATTCTTACTTATTCAGTGGTTCCACCCCAAAGCTTTCAATCAAACCTCTGTCCATTTAGATCCAAGAGGCAAGACAAAAACAGTAGGTAAATTCCCCTCAAACTCCATATTTCAGAAAACCAACCTTCTATACACCCTCAT
>JAODPA010068069.1:0-10343 GCA_025585075.1 Nepenthes mirabilis | reverse complement strand
TACTGTTCTTCCGATTCTCAGATAAAAAACCCGCCCGACAAAATTATTATAACAAAATAGCTTTTTACAGCTTTTTTATATATACAAAACTCACAAATTATACAAAAAATTTTAAAATTCTAGTGAGAAAGGTACTTTACCCTAAAAAAATTCTTTCTCATTCCATACTCTTGACTAATCTTCATCATTCTTGAAACTAAATTATTGTTCCAAGAAGCTCATTGTGTCCTTCTTGAGTAGTGGACTTAACCCAAGCTAATTTATTACTTTCATACCTTCACATAGTATTTCCATGCTTAGTATTGAGTCTATCTCAATAAAAAAGTTCAAAGGAACTTGATGGGTAGGCCCATAGCTGGCAGGCTGAATAAAAAAGCGGCCCAAAATCTGGAAAGGCCAAACGTACATTAGACGGTCAACACGTTATCGTTCACCGCCCGGCGCACAACAAATGGCCAACAACGCTCCTTCAAGACGGTCGACGCTTCTATTGACCGAAAGTACTATAGCAGTAGGCCGTGAGAGATAGTAAACCTAATGCAGGTTAGGCCCAATTTGACAGACAATCTCGTACACGAAAAGCAACGATCCTTTTCATGATTACACGCTTTCCTAAAAGCTGATCTCCTTCAAAAAGGCAGCAACGGATTCAACGCCAACAATAGAGTCTAACGGTCACAAGAATATGAAAGGAAAGTAGATAATCAGGAGACCCATTACACTGTTCAAAAGGGAAACAACCCATCAAATCACACTAGTTATGCCCACCAACTCAGAGAAGACCGTCATCGCCTGGCGAAGGACGGTGGCTCTCCCACCATCTATATAAGCTCAGAGTCTCCACTTTGAAAGGGATACGCTCTCTAACACGCTTTTAAGAGAACAAATGCTCTTAAAGACAACAGAGACTTTCTGATACAATCTAAGTCACGAACGCATACAGTGCATAAGCAAAGCCCTCTCTTTAAAGCATTCACCTTCCAATCCCACTCTAAGTCTCCAGATTGTAGAGTTTTCTCCCGCTCTCTGAGAACTGTCCTCCGAAGCTTCTACGCTTTCGAGGCACAGCTCCCACTCGTTCTTCGTGAACAGCGAGTTGGAACTCACACTCTCAACGAGCCACGGAATTATCTCTGCTTCTACAGGCCGACACTCCCGCTAAACATATTCTCTCTCTCTTTTACTTACCTGTTCACCTTCCACAGTTCGAAGGCTTATTACTAATTTGAGCGTCGGAGTATTTTCGGTGGAATAACCTCCCGCCGGCACCCGACCTCTCATTTTCTGTAGTGGTGTGTAGGATTCAGACTCACCAAATGGAACCTGATCAAATCAACCACCCGAATCCGAAACTGTTCGAAGTCGAATCTAGGTACGCATCATTGGCGCCGTTTGTGGGAAAAGCTTACAAAAAGTCAACCGCGTTTCCCAGAAACCTGCTCCGATCAACAGAATGGTAAACACAAGGGCGCAAGTAGGTGAGCCTGCCTGAGACGTTATCTCACCAAACCAGGACTACGCCGTTGGCGCCGTGGTCAACGGGGTAGCCAGTGGAATCCCGACATCCTTTTTTCAAAACCTGGTGGAGCACATGCACAATACAGACAGGATGCTCCAAATACTCTGTGCCTGCCAGGAGCAAGCACAGCTGGGGGCTACACTAGCGGTGACCCCAGCATCGGCGTCTAGACGAGGAGGCCAGAGAAAGAAAGGTTCCGCCCAACGGACCAAAAAACTGACCAGCGCTCCTGCGTCGATATCCTCACACGCTCAAAGCCGTTTAAGGCGTGAGGATCGAGAAACCAATGCAACTCCGAATGAAAGTCCAAAACGGAGGAACCCTAGATACTCCCGAGCGGAGTCTAGGGCCCAGGCTCAGGAGGGAGCCTCCCGGGCCTCGAGATCAGTCAGAGGCAGCAGCCGTCCTACTGCTGCACCAACCCCGGAAAGAACGGAGCTGAGAACATATGTCAACTCCAAAAGATCTACTAACGTCGTTCCAGCAGACCCAAGGTTGGAGAAGATATGGAACCGCGTCTTGAAAGACGATGAACGCACCACTAACATCGACAGATCTCCCTTCACGACGGAGATCTTGAACCATCTTATGCTGGTGATGTTCAAGATGCCATCCCTTGACTCTTACGATGGGAATGTGGATCCTGTCGACCATGTCACCCACTTCCGCACCCATCTGGGTCTACAGGGGCTGGACGACGCAGCCATGTGTCGTTGCTTTCCCCTCATGCTAAAAGGGAAAGCACGCATCTGGTTCCATCATCTCCCTCTAGACTCGATCCGAAGCTTCCAGGAGCTTGTGGATTTTTTCTTATCTCAGTACGCCTCCAGCCGTAGGGAGGAAAAACAGTCGTGGCATCGATTGCATATCAAGCAGAACCACAGAGAGAACCCGCGAAGGTTTCTAGATCGCTTTGTGGCATAAGCCAGGCGGATCCCCCGACTCACGGAGGAAATTAAACTAGACAGTTTCATTTCGGCACTAGCACACGAAGAGTTCTTTAGGCACCTGGCGCATAAGAATCCGCAAATCTTTCGGGAAGCGGAGGCCATCATCGGGGCCTATGTGACAGCTGAGGAGGCCAATGAGGTGAAACGTCCTGATTGGCCTGAATAGCCTCGCTCTTTCCTACCTGAAGGAAAGAGGAAGCACAACGGTGGTGATTACTCCCACCAAAAGCACCACAGAGCTGGACCACCGGAGTGCAAGAACCACGGACCTATCAGCCTAACGCCCTTAACTGATACGCGCTCAAACGTCCTCATGTAGATCTGTGGGGAGAAGTTCCTTAAATATCCGAAACCACTTAAGAAGGCGGAGGGAGAAAATCTAGCAAAGTACTGCGATTTTCATCGATCTCCTAGGCACTCTAAGAGAACTGCAAGATTCTTCAGAGCGAGATTGAAGAGCTAATCAGAAGGGGCTACCTCACCAGGTTCGTCAAAAGCCCTGGTCAGAGCTTTGGCAATGCGGGCGGAGAAGGATCAGGGGCCTTTGCCCCATGGAATTGAGTCACAGCAGGAGTGGTCAACATGATCACCACCGGGCCAACCAAGACTCCGACGGACAACAGGGACCGGCAGGCAGGGAGGAAGAAGCAGTGCACCACTGATAACGTCATTAGTTTTAGTGACGATGACTTGGCACATGTAGTTTCCCCCATGCAGGCCCCCTCGTTGTATCAGCACTCATTTCCGACAGTAGCGTCGACTACCAGATGAAATGTGTATTGATTGATAATGGAAGTTCACGTGATTTGCTTTACCTCGATGCATTTTTTAAACTCGGTTTGAAAAGGAGTCAACTAAAATCTGCAGAAGGCCTATTGTATGGCCTCGACAATGAACCAGTACCCGTTCAAGGGACGATCAGACTTGAAGTCACCCTGGGAACGTACCCGAGAATGGCAAGTCGTACACTCACCTTCTTGGTAGTCGACTTGCCCTATGTGTACAATGCAATACTTGACCGGCCATGCTTAATAGCATCCGAGGCCGTCACTTTAATACCACACCTTAAAATAAAATTTTTGACGCCATATGGTGTGGTGAAGTACTGGGTGGCCAAGTCACTAGACGGACATGTTATATGTCCCAAATCGCTCCTAACGACAGCACCATAACAACGGGAGAACTTGACTATCGAGATGAGGCAACCTTGCAGCAAGCGCAATCTAGTGAGGCAACCGACTTAGTCCCACTAAATCTGGACGATCTACAAAGGTGTGTACGAATCGGCGGCTCACTCACTGGTGCACTACGTGAAGAACTGATCTCATTCCTGCGATGGAATGTTGATATCTTCGCATAGACTCCCACTGATATGCCTGGAATTCCAGACCGGGTAATGGTCTACAAGTTGGGCCTCGACTGGAATCGAAAACCTGTCAGGAAGAAGCAGAGGAACCACTTAGTGGAAAAGCTAATCGTTATCCGAGAGGAAGTAAAGAAACTGTTAGAGGTCGGATTCATTAGGGAGGTTCAATACCCTGATTGGCTTTCCAACATCGTCTTGGTAAAGAAGAGCAACGAAAAATAGAGAATGTGCATCGATTTCACTGACGTTAACAAAGCTTGCCCAAAAGACAGCTTTCCTTTTCCCAGAATCGACCTGCTGGTGGCTCAACATCCGGACATGAACTCTTGAGTTTCATGGATGCTTACTCAGGCGACAACTAGATCTGGATGAGTCCAAAAGACTAAGAACATACCTCGTTTATGACAAATTAGGGGACCTATTGCTATAAAGTGATACCCTTTGGACTAAAGAATGCAAGAGCCACCTACCAGCGGCTGGTGAACAAAATGTTCAAAAAACAGATCGGCCGCAATATGGAAGTCTATGTTGACGATATACTCATCAAGAGCAGGGTTATGGACAACCATATCAACGATCTGGCGGAGTCATTTGAGGTGCTCCGCGAGTATCAGATGAAACTGAATCCAGTTAAGTGTATCTTTAGGGTGGCCTTCGAAAAATTTCTGGATTTCATCGTCTCCCAATGAGGGATCGAAGCAAACCCAGAGAAGATCAAGGCCCTCGTGGACATGGCTCCCCCACGAAGTGTCAAAGATGTCCAACGACTGACTGGATGATTGGCAGCCTTGTCCCACTTCTTAACGAAGTGTGGTGACAAATATCAGCCGTTCTTTAAGGCACTGAGGGGAATGAAATCGAACAGTTTCCAATGGACGATGGATTGCCAGGCGGCCTTCGATGAGCTGAAGCACTACCTGGCTAGCCCGCCATTACTGATATCTCCCAAGGTCGGCGAAGAGTTGTACCTCTACCTAGCAGTATCGGAGGTGTTCCTCAACTCCATCCTCGTAAGCCAGGACTCTGATACTCAACGGCCAGTCTACTATGTGAGCAAAACGTTGACTGGTCCAGAGACACACTATCTGCGCGCAAAAAAGCTGGCATTAGCTCTGATATTCTCCGTGCAAAACTAAGGCTCTACTTTCAGGCGCACCGCATAGTGGTTCTCACTGACGAACCTCTAAAAAGCATACTCCAGAACCCGATGTTTCTAGACGGTTGGTAAAGTAGGCTATCGAGTTGGGCGAGTTCAACATTGAGTTCAGGCCCAGGCTAGTCATAAAGGCGCAAGCTCTGGTTGACTTCATTATTGAGACCACGACTCTGATTATCGAAGAACAGCCCTCAGATAATGCGAGACAGCACAGGGAAGCTCCAAAATGGATGCTCCACGTGGACGGATCCTCCACTGACACGGACAGTGAAGCAGGGTTGGTCCTCACAACCCCCAACGGGTTTGAGGTGAAGTACTCCCTTAAATTCGGCTTCTCGGCTACCAATAATGTCACTGAATACGAAGCCCTGCTAGCTGGGTTAAGATTAGCAAAGGAGTGCTCAGTCAACAGACTGGCTATTTTTAGTGACTCCTAACTGACGACGGAACTCAATTCTCGGGGAGGCGCTTCATCAAGTACTGCACCAATCTTGGGATTAGGCTGGTCCACACTTCGGTGCATACCCCCAAGCGAATGGACAGGCGAAGGTCACAAACTGAACGCTACTCCGCGGACTCAAGACCAAGCTGGAGGATGCAGGGGGCTCTTGGGTAGACGAGCTTGCCTCAATCCTTTGGTCTTACCGAACAACTCTGAAGGAATCAACGCGTGAAACACCCTTCAGCCTTTGCTACGGGATTCAATCGGTGCTCCCAGTCGAAATCGGGCTTCCAAGTCTTAGGGTGGAATTCTTCAACCCACAAGTTAACTCCCAACCCACAAGTTAACTCCCAAAAGATCCGGGAACACCTGAACTTGCTAGAAGAAGCCCGCGATGCCTCTAGAATACGGACCGCAACCAACCAGCATCGAGTCGCCCGCTACTACAACAAGAAGGTGAAAGTGAGTTCGATGTTGGAGACTTGATCTTACGGAGCATCGAGGCCACAGGAAAGGTAGCCGGCTAAAACAAGCTCTCCCCCAATTGGGAGGGGCCTTTTCTAGTCTCTGCCGTCCTGCGAAACGGGGCATACAAGCTCCGAAATCAGAACGAAAAGTTGGTCCCGCGGACGTGGAACGCGATCCACCTCAAGCACTACTACCAATAGAGACCTAGGTATGTGTCTTGCAAAATTGCATGTGGCTTGCATCTGTGTGCACGGTTTAATGAAATAAAATTAGTGTTTCCTTAGCATACTGCATGTGCATGTATATATATGTATGGTTTTCATTGCAGGTTCAAATCGACCTAGGCTGCCCCTAAGTCGGGAGGGTCTTCACCTTCTTGTTACTAAATCCTGGTCATCTAGACGGTCCATGAGTGGTTGTAGTTAAGCCCTGGTCATCCAGGCGACCCATGAGCGGTCTTATTTAGACCCTGGTCATCCAGGCGGCCCATGAGATGTCGTGTCTAAACCTTGGTCATCCAAGTGGCTCATTAGTGGTCAAAAAATCTTAGGGGGCTAACACAGCACGCGTGACAACCTCCTTCACGAGAAGATAGCGTAATCATCCAACGATGGTTAACTGGTGTAAGACGCTCCACCAAAGCAGGCCGCCCAAGTCTTTACCTGGGCAGCGCCGCTAAGCTTTACTCATGGGCAAGTTCTAAGCCAGGTTAACATACACAACGGCCTAGAAGACAACCTCAACGCTCCAAAAACAAAGCTGGTGGCCAACTAGCAACTAACTCTGCTCAATTGACCGCCAGGAATGCCAAAGAAGCAAAGTACGAAGGCAGAAGCGTGTGGCAAACACATGGCTACTTGTATTATTGTTGAATCAAGATATACATCATCGAATTCAAAAAAAATACAAGTATAATCATAAGAGCTATGAGGGCGGCGGGGGCCTTTGGCTGTCGCGAGGCTCCCCCACAAGGCTGTCTCTATGCTGTACCGATCGGTTCGGCAAATTAATCAGAATAACGGGGAATTCGGGGTCAATCAGCCGCACAATACGCCGGTTGATGTTGACCCCTTCCCACAATCGTGCATGCATCATGCACTCAACCTCGTGGGGGTGGATACGGAGACTCAAATCATCCTCCAAGGTCGCCATCTGCCTAGCAAGTTGATCGATACGCCCTTTGGCTTGTTCATTTTCTTCATTCAAACAGGCAACCTCAGCCTTCAAACTCCTATTCTCCGCCTCCACGCTCGCCAAAATAGCTTCCAAGGCAGGTGTTTCCTCACAGTGCTCAACCCTCGAAGCCGTTAGCTTAGCTTCGAGCCAGGTGACCTCCTTATCCCTATCAGAGATTGCCAAGTCTCTCTGCCTGAGCACCTTAGCCATTGCGCTCACGACTATATCCGCTTGCATAAAAAGGAAAAAAGGATTAGAAAGGGAAAATCGAAAGGCAAGGCGGGCAACAGAGCTTATACCTCCCAGATTTTCTGCGCTTGTCTTTCTGGCCTCGCACCCAACTCTGACGCGAACGGCGATGAACCAGGAAGGGGGCCCACGTCGACGGGGTTGGCCGCAACTGTAGCCATGAACTCTATTGTGGGATCCTCTGGAGTGCCCTCTCTCCTGGCTGGCTCTCCGAAAATGGTAGGAGACTCCAAAATCTGTTCCTACTGGTCCTCCAGAATCACCACAACGGGAGAATCAACTGACGGCTCCTGCGGTTCAGGCGCCTCAATGGGTGGCTCCTGAGTCGGCTCAGACAGCGCAAGCTGCGCCAGGACCACGCCGCCGCTCATCTTGGCCTTATAAGCCTCGATGGCCGCCTCTACTTCAACCCTAGATGCGGTGCCAACACCCTCAAAACGTCCCGCAGAAATGTTGTTGGGCCCAGAGGACGACGAAGAAGGCACCACTGAGGTCACCCTCTTTTGCCTTGGGCTGGAAGGACTCACATCAGTAAGGCGGGGACTATAATATTGCCTTTCTTCCTCTTCTTTCTCTCCAAAACCTCCTGTGGCTGAATCCTCAGTTTTGGGATCGGAGACGGAGGCCCCCAGTTAGCCTTCTTCACCTGCACGTGAGAGACCAAATGCTCTCTCCGGAAGTCCTTCTGGTTCGCTACTATCAACTCGATCAACCAGTCCATGGAGGCCGTCTCTAGAGGTGCCCCCGTGTACACCTCAGACGCTTCGCCCCACTCTTTATGCAAGGGCCAAGATTCCCCCACGTTAACGAAGAAGAACCGATTCTTTCAATTCTTGAGAGAGTCGTAAATGATAGTACTAATCTTAATACCGCTATGGAGGGCCAGGGAGATCCACTCTGCTCTCTAGTTGATCTTAAAGACCACCCTTACCATCGACATCGTCAACAACCTCGAACGTTGGCAAAGAAAAATACAGAGGGAGCACAAGTACCTGATGGCGTTAGTGTGGAATTGGGCGATGGGAACCTGGAGCTCCTGGAAGACTGACATTAGTTCATGGGAACTGGGAGGCGGAGCCCACTCCTCAGATGGGCCTCATAAATGGTCACGAAGCCCTTGGGCGGCAGAAAGGCTCGATTGTCCTTTTCTGGAATACGGAAGGCGATCTCCCGTGGAATGTTAAACTCTACATAAAGGACCTTCACGTCAGTTTCTCTCAGAACGGAGGCGATGTCTGCAACGGAAGACATGGGCAGGTCTAGGGTTTGTGTTTTCTTCTTCACAGAACGAAACAAAGAAGACGAAGAAGCAAAGATCGCACAAGGAATTCAAAACGGAGCAATCTGGCTATTTAAAAACCCATACGGGCCCCACACCGTCTCGAAAACCTGCACCATCATTACCGTCGTGTGTCATTTCCCTAGAAGGCCGTTGCTATATTGAGTGCTCCGGCTCATTAAATGCCAGGATCTCGAACGTACCATGTGAAGACACATGGCCTCCTTTTCTGACACACCTGCTAAAGACCAACGTTTCCATATCCAAATTGTCCAGAAGCTTGCTAAGAATGGTCAACGAATTCGGTCAACATTTTGGAAGCTCTTATGGCACCTCTTTAGATGGGCAACAACTCCGCCAGCAAAAACTAGCATGTCCCATAATAAACATGCTAGAGGCTGGAGTTTTGACTACCAGCATGCGGGGCTAGTGATAGGTAGGCCCATAACTGACAGGCCCAATAAAAAGGCGGCCCAAAATCCAGAAAGGCCCAATGCGCATTAGACGGTCAACGCTAACGCGTTGACCGCCTGGCGCACAACAAACGGCCAACAGCGCTTCTTCAAGACGGTTAACGCTTCTATTGACCGGAAGTACTGTAGTAGCAGGCCGTGAGAGACAGTAAACCTAATACGAGCCAGGCCCAATTTGACAGGCAATTTCGTACACGAAAAGCAATGATTCTTTTCATGATTACACGTTTTCCTAAAAGCTAAACTCCCCCAAAAAGGCAGCAACGGATTCAGCGCTAATAACGGAGTCTAACGGTCACAAGAATATGAAAGGAAAGCAAATAATCATGAGACCCGTTACACTGTTTAAAAGGGAAACGACCCATCAAATCACACCAGTCACGCCTACCAACTCAAAGAAGGCCGCCATCACCAGGCCAAGGAAGGTGGCTCTCCCACCATCTATATAAGCTTAGAGTCTCCACTCTGAAATGGATACGCTCTCTAACATGCTTTTAAGAGAACAAACGCTCTCAAAGACAACAGAGACTTTCTGATATAATCTAAGCCACGAACGCATACACTGCATAAGCAAAGCCCTCTCTCTAAAGCGTTCATTTTCCAATCCCACTGTAAACCTCGAGATTGCAGAGTCGTCTCCCGCTCTCTGAGAACCATCCTCCGAAACTTCTACGCTTTCAAGGCATAGCTCCCACTCGTTCTACATGAACAACGAGTTGGAACTTACACTCTCAACGAGCCACGGGATCATCTCTGCTTCTACAGGGCGACACTCTCGCCAAACATATTCTCTCTCTCTCTCTTTTACTTGCCTGTTCACCTTCCACAGTTCGAAGGCTTATTACTGATTTGAGCGTTTGAGTGTTTTCGGTGGGACAACTTTCCGCCGGCACCTGACTTCTCATTTTTTGTATTGGTGTGCAGGATTCAGATTCAGCGAACGGAGCCGGATCAAATCAACCATCCGAATCTGAAACTATTCGAAATCAAATCCAGGTACGCATCAGAACTAATAGTCTAACAGCTCATTTTACAACTAAATCTGCGTACTACTCAACTCATTCTTTATTGCCTTCATCAAAAGCCTCACTGCACGGGATTAAAGAGTCAAACTCTTCTTTCCCTCTTTTTTTTATCTTGAACCAACACTAATTATGGCATTGGATGAGATTTTTTGAAAAAATGACATGGATCTCATCACTTGATTGTTTGTTATACCTATAACCTTAATTACAAATTGCTCCGATCAAGCTCTATATTATTAT
>JAODPA010068067.1:0-10344 GCA_025585075.1 Nepenthes mirabilis | reverse complement strand
TAATATTTAATTTTAAAAAATTAAAAATCAGACTCTTTTCATTTATTTCCTATCAATATTGATGCGCCATTGGATTCGAATTATCGAACGGGTTAGGGAGCTACTTGATTTTCTTAGGTGGTCGAGTTAAAGCGGGTTCGATCATTATTATTTCGAACCTAGATCCTACAAATCACAACTAATAAATAAGAGGTCGGATGATAGTAGGAATTCGTTCTTCAATATATCATCCGATGCTTAACTTAAAAATCTTTCTCAAATAGATTGAAACATACTATGAGTAAATGAATAATACTTGGATTCATGTAATAGAGGATTGAGTATACACAGAGGACTAAGCTCTAGCGGTGTGTTAGATTGAGAAGTGGCTTTGAAACGGAGGACTGTGATCTAGTAGTGCACTATGTAGGAGAGCCACTTTGAGATAGAGGATCGGGTTTCGACATTGTGCTCGATAGAAGAGCAACTTTGAGATGGAGGATTGGGCTCCAGTGGGGTGTGCTCGGTAAGGAAGCGGCTTAGAGATGGAGAGAGTGCACTCATGGGTTGAATGGGTTGAGAGAGAGAGCTTTTGGATCCTTTAGGAGTGCTCAAGAGTAAAAATTGTTCAATCCTATTTTCCGTAAGGGTGAAGGGATATTTATAGTGTTGGAATCAGTTCAACCTTTCTTGGGCCTCACGGTTGGTGATAGCTATTGACATCAATCTGTTGAGCTGTCTTGACAATTGCGAGTACTTGCTATGGAAATCATGGCTATTTACAAGTATTCTTTCCTTTTTTTTAGGGTGATCATGGAGGTCATTATATGGTAATTGCCTTTTGAAAAGATTTGTTGACTCGTAACTGTCATCTTGGAAAGATGCACTATCCTAGATAATATCTTGGGAATATTTGTTAAGCTATTAGGATAGCTGTCATGGTCATATTATGGCAAGTTTCACATGGGCTGCAGTGTTAAGGTGTCAATGGCTATGCATGAGGGGTAACCACGAGTGTGGCAATGCGCAATCCTAATCACCCGCTCTTTATCAAACTGCTCTGGGCCAATCCACCTTGACCATCCCCAGTGCTTTCTGGGCTTTGGGCTTGGACTAAGCTCCATTAGGCCGCCGACCCTCTACAGTTCAAACTCTGTGCCAACCCACGATATCGGACTCATCACTAACCTCCCATGTTGGGAGGTTCAAAATTTCAACTTTTGGCATGTAATGATGGGATGTTGCAGTGTAAGTTCATATACGTGTTCCATTCTCATATGTCCTGCAAATTTTTGTTCTGTTCTGAAGGATTTGCCACCGATTTGGTTCTCTATCGCTGGCGATCCTCTAGCAATTATGGTCTTCTAGAATCAGCACAATCTCATCGTTTAATACTAGTCAATATCTTCCTCTGGTTATAAATGGAGGGGCTCTCAATACCTTGTATCATGAATCATCTTCACTAGCCCATTGGTGTAAGAGTTTGGAGCTGTCATGGACCCCACACAACCACAAGTCGGGATCAGTCGAGACTTTTCTCCTATACTCTTGCATGGTGTAAATAGGTGAATTGTTGAATGTTACTTTCTACCGCTTGATGTGTAGCAATCGAAAAATCTGAACCACTGGCGATTTGATCTTCTGGAGATCCTAACTTGTGTCGATTCATCTTGAACATTTGGTTGGGATGTGAGTCGATCAGATCAGCCTTGAGCCTACTAGGATTATATACTGCCAGTTTGCAGTTTTAGAAAATGGCGTATAAGGTCATCATTACCTGTACTGTGCTACCGACTCACTAATCTAAGCATCAGGACTACTAACTATCAATAGACTACATGGGGAGGCACAGGGTCGAACATCATAATAAGGCTAGTGAATAGACATGATGTAGTATTCTGTGGTGAGGGCACATGTCATGGTCACCATGGAGACATGCTTTTTCGATATCGTGAAGTAATGCCGTTATTGGGTTGGCGCAATGGCTATTCAAGTATTGGCATCAAGTCACTTTTTCATTCCTTTATTCTACAAATAGCTCAACCCCAATTTGCTCTTTCCTTTTCCTTACTTTCATGGCATCTTGAGACATCGCCACGAATTCGCTCGCATTTGCTGGAAGAGAGGCAAAACTGTTGTGTAGGATGTGTAATGTCCAAAAATTGGTTGTTCCTAATTGACCCGTTTCAAGAAGTTGAGGTTCTGTAGAGTTAAGAGCAAGCCACCAACTTCGACCATAAGCTGTTTAAATCTTAGGCAAGATCTATGAGCTCATAAGGGAAAAATCTCGGGCTCTGAATCAGATTATCTCACTATGAAGACGCGCTTTGTGAGCGAGTAGCGAGAGAGATGGAGGATCGAGCAAGCGTTGCTGTCGCCAAGGCTCCAGGGTCATGAGCGGGACACTAGCATCGACTGTGAGCTGTCCGAGTCTTAGGCAAGATCCAAGATCTCAAAGAGGTAAGATCTCGAGCTCTGGATCAGATCACCTCGCTGCAAGGTTTGCGCTTTAGGAGGTCAAGCAGTGAGTCGTTGACTTCCAGAGCAATTGCGCAGAAAGAAGTGAAGGGCTAAGGACTCGACTATACCTAGAGGAAGTTTGCCCATCTAGACTTTTTTGTCGGCGCCTTTGATTCGAGGAGCGCTAGAACTTGATGTTGATCTGACTTAGTTGATTTCCCAAAGATAAAAGGAAAGCCTTCACCACACTCGCTGAGGGATTCCCGCCTCGTGATAGTTGACCATTCGAGTTGTAGGTATAGGCAGCACTTTGCATTCCTTGGAGGGACCCTTCTTCCCACCGTTTTGACTAACTGTTACTTGTTGTTTGGTAGGTCAAGAGACATTCCAAGTGGTGAAGAGAGTGTTTGTATTGGAGGGATGTCAAAATTTAGCGACTATCCTAGGTGCATGTAGATCCCGTAGTATTGGAGGATGCAGAGTGTTGAAAGAATACAACTACCGTCGAGGCTCTGCAGAGTGAAGAGCAAGCCACCTATCTCAATCGGACACAATCCAAGAGACAAGATCCCAAAAGCTCTTAGAGGGAAATACTATGGCTTTAGGTCATATCGCCTTACCCAAGGACGGGCTCCTAGAGACACAGTAGCAACTCTCTAACCTCTGGAGGGATTATGCCTAACTTGAAGGAGAGCTTCGACCAAGTAGACTACCTAGAGATAGGAGGGGGCCTACACCACGCACACCGGGGGGCTTCCAACCCTAGGATAGTCGCTTTAACGGTTGGCATAGGCAGCTATTTGTACTTCAGTTGGCATTTAGATGCCCTAACTGTACATTTTGAATTTGTAATAAACCAACTTGATTGTTTTAATCTTTGTAACCGATGCCTTTGATTTATTTTTGTCCAACACTAGCTCTACCTTGCCCACTTCCATTGTTTCGATCGCCGCCGGTCCTTGGTGGACGCATTTGTCCAAATGTGCTCATCATAGGAGGAGGTCATGGCACTGAAAAAACATGATTGCTAGCTAAACCTCACAACTATCATTATCGAGTTTGACTTGACGTACTCGTCCATTTGTGCTCTTTCCAGTGGAAAGACACCATGGCACGGAGAAATTTTTTGTCGACTAGGTGCTATCTCTATCGTTGCTAGGCTTAATCAGACATGCTCATCCATTTGTGCTCACTTCTATAAGGAGGTTGTGGCACGGGTATGAGTAAGCCTCATGAGGGCTGGCTGGGTTTCATGGTTGCAGCCATCAAGCTTTAGCGAAGTCTAGGCCATAGCCCACACGTAACCATTGGTGCTCAGTCCTTTTAGAGGATGTCATCACTTTCGTGCATCTGTCCCTCGTTTGCCGATCATTCTTGACTGATGGTGTTCATTCCTATGGGAGGTTAGCCCCCTAAGGTTTTAATGGCTGCTTGATAGGAAGGTCCACCTCTTGGTCCACAAGCCCCTCAGGCTATAATATTCGACATGATCTGGACCGCTCAGCTGCTAAAATTGAGGTTCAAGATCGATTGCATTTGGGCTGCTCGGTTGCTAGAATCGAGGTTTTTTGACCAGGTCACAGCTGGTCAAGGCATGGGTGAAGAAGTTCACCCAATTTAGGGGCAATATAGGTCTTTGAATTAATACAAACATACAAATATTCATATAATTGGCATGATAAATGAAGTAAATAAATAAACATGTTTATAATACTCAAGCAACCCATATGGATAACTTGACTTACCTAAACTTGGTGAAAAATTGTCTGAAGCTTCTTCTGGGGTGGAGGACACTCGGCACCCACAGAGGCAACTTTCTGCTCTGGGTGTATAGCACGTACACCCTATTTCAAAGGGTTGTCAAGGTTCAGAACGGTCCCTAATAGGAGGAAGAGTGATCGCTCTGCTTGACGGTCTCGCACCCGCGACCTCTATATTCTAAAGGACTAGGTCCACTGCATTGAACCGACTGTATGATTTGGATGCCAAGTTTTCATTACTGACATGCGACTCACAGGTACCGAGGGGGGACGTCACTTAGCATGCTTGTAGCATCTTCTATTATGAAACACCGCATGCATGAGACCGAGGATTTTGTTGCCCCTAAGGGCGTTCCAACCTACTGCCTATGCCGCATTGGGAATCCACAGGGCTCCAAAGGTTTAGCAAAGAACAAAAATGATCCATGTGAAGCATCGGTTCGGAACTTTGGTTGTGGGGCTTCAAGCTTGGTTCCCTAATCCTGCAAGGAGATGGTGATGACCAAATCTCAACCATGAATAGTGACATGACTAGGTCAGCAAAGTGCCTACTGGCGCTGCATGATGTTTCTTCCTGGGAAGGGGGCCTCTTATTGTCATGAGAGTGGTGTGGATTACGCCACTTTGGGCTTTCATTTTGCGTCTTCTGACTCGGGCAACCCTCTAGCAACAACTAGGCCCTATTCCTTGTGGCCACCAAGGCCAGGAGGTCATTAGGTCATTGGATCTTTTGAGAAGGCTGTCTTTTCCTCTAGTCTCCCGGTTTGGGAGTTGGAGGGTGGAGCCCTTCAACGTTACACCTTCAAATGGCTATGAATGGTCTAGGGTCGCTTAGGACACGGTGCCTCTCTAGGCGATGAATGTCTGCACGTCAGGGGTAGTCTATCTATCCCTGTGACTACCCACGGAGAAGTCATGGCCATGGGAGATGATGTCCATGCTGGGTGCATTGGCCTGTGCCCCGGCATTGGCTATATCTGCTCTTGTTGGAGTAGTGGTTAGGTTTTTCAATCGTTTCCCAAAAATAGCACCAATAATACGTCCTTGGATTCATATTAGCGAACGAGTTAGAGAGCCACTTGACCATACTATGAGGTCGAGTTGAAGTCTACTCAATCCTCGTTACTTTAAACCTAAATTCTACATATCATAACTAATAAATAAAAGGTTAGAAGATGGTGAGAACTCGCTTCCTAATATATCCTCTGATACTCAAATCAGAAATTTTTCTCAAAGAGATAAAAATATATGAGTAAATGAATGATATGTTGATGCATGTAACCAGGGATTGAATGTACATGGAGGACTGAGCTCTGACGGTATGCTCGGTTTAGAGGCGACTTTGAGACGAAAGATTGAGCTCCAGCGGTGTGTTCGGCCGAAAAACGGCTTTGAGGTGGAGGATTGAGTTCTGACAATGCACTCGATAATGGAGCAATTTTAAGATGGATGACTGGGCTCTGATGGTACGCTCGGCAGGAGAGTGGCTCTGAGGTGGATGACTTAGTTTCGACGATGAGCTCGATAAGGGAGCGGTTTTGAGAGGAAGGATTGGGCTTCATGGTTCGCTTGGCTAAGGGCTGTTTTGAGGCGGAGGATTGAGTTCTGATGGTGCGCTCGACAAGGAAGCGGCTTTAGAATGAAGGATTGGGCTCCAACTGTGAGCTCGATTAGGAAGTGGCTTTGAGGTGTAAGACTAAGTTCTAACACTGCACTTGGTAGGGGAGTGGATTAGAGGTAGAGGATTGAGTTCTGACGGTGTGCTTAACCAGGTAGCAGCTTTGAGGTGGATAATTGAATTCCAATGCTGCGCTCAATAGGAGAGTGGCTTTGAGATAAAGGACTAGACTCTAGCAGTTCGCTCGGCAGGGGAGCAACTTTAAAGTAGAGGATTGAATTCCAGTGGTGCACTTGATAGGGGAGTGGTTTAGAGATGGAGGACTAGGCTACAGCGGTGTGTTCGGTAGGAAAGCGGTTTAGAGATGGAAGATTGGACTCCAATGAGTGTGCTTGGTGGGAAAGCGGCTTGGTGATGGTGGACTGAGCTTTAACATTGTGGTCGGTAGGGGAGCAGTTGGGTAATGGATGATTAGGCTCTGATGATGAACTCAATAGGGGAGCAGCTTAGAGATGGAGAGAGTGCACTTGTGAGTTGAGTGGCTTGAGAGAGGAAGAGCTCTTCGATCCTTCAGGAGTGCTCAAGAGTAAAAATTGTTCAGTCCCTTTTCCCAAAAGGTTGAAGGGGTATTTATAGTGTTAGAATCGGCTTATCATTTCTTATACCTCACGGTTGGTTATAGCTATTCACACCGATCTGCTAAATATTTCTGACAATCACGGGTGCTTGCTATGACAACCATGGCTATCTGCGAGTATTCTTTCCTGTTTTAGGGTGATTATAGAGGTCACCGTATAGTAATTGCCTTTTGAGGAGATTTATTGAGACGTAACTGCCATCCTGAAAAAATGCACGATCCTAAATAATATTCTAGAAATATTTGTTGAGGTGTTAGGACAACTGTCATGACCATATTATGACAAGTTCTACACCCGTTGCATTGTCGGGTTGTTGACGGCTATGTAGGAGGGGCAACCACGGGTGCAGTGATGCACAACCCTAATTTCCCACTCCTTGTCAAACAGCTCTGGGCTGACCCGCCTTGGCCATCCGCAGTACTTGCTAGGCCTTGAGCTTGGAGGAAGCTCCATCGAGCTACCAATCCGCTATAGTCTGGACTCTGAGCCGATCCATGGCACTAGACCCATCAAGGACCATCTCCTCCCTTCAGAGAGCCTCACAGAAGCATTACATGTTTCATAGACTATTGGATAAAAATTCAATAGCTTTTATTTTATATTTTAAAAAATAAAACATGTGATAATAATTATATTTTTAAATACTTTTTATTCATAGTATGTGTATTTTAAAACTTTAATATTCTAAAAAATTATAAAATGTACTTAATTTTCAAAATTTTCAACTATATAAAATAAAAATCATTGAATTAGGTTCCCATCGGGTTATCCTTCGGACACCTTTCTTCACCACGGCTAGTCATATGAGAGGATGGGGGGGGGAATGGTAATCAATAATAGAGATGATGGGGAGAGATCATGAGTACGAAAGTTTAGGGTTTAGGGAGAGAGTTTTAGTTGTGCAGTAACTTCTGTTGGTGTCAGAAGACCCGGATCCACCCAATCCGACAGCAGCGAAAAACCCGAATTTCCCTATCATCGACAACCACCATTTAGTAGAAAGAAGGAACGAGAGATGCACAGTATTTTTTACGTGAAAACCCTTTCCCAAACCGAAGAGGAAAAACCACGGGACACATAGTCCATCAATAGATCTACTATATAAAATGGGTTACAAACCCCCGAGATGGAGTATCCGCTACACACTCAAGAATAACAACGAAAAACCTCTTCAGAGTAAATAGAAAATACTCATCTCTTTTACTCTCTGTTTTTCTTTCATCTCTCTCTCACTGGTGGTGCACTCCTCTCTTATTTCACAAGTGTTGGTGAAACGGTGACCTGCTGTTTCACCCTCGCACACAGCGGCCGGTACACAGCGCCCTTGGTGTTGTCTCCCACACCAGCCCGATCACCACTCTGGGCCGCTTTTGGACTAGCTCAAGGCCACACCAGTCATCTCCTTCGAAAGCTCCCAGTACTCATATATAGACGTCCTGACTCCACCTAATCCCATCTGCCCAACTGGTTATCTTACAGATAATAGGTGCCACGTCTTCATTAGTTCCCGAGCTTCCTGCAGGCTCATGCCTTGTAGACAGCGCATGCTCTGCACTGTACAGACGCGTGCTCTGTAACCCAACTGCAAGCCTGTCGACCAATCCTGGAAAGATATCTGTCCACTGCCAGCTGCCACTTTCCATAGTCTCCAAGGCCCAGTACTCAGCCGGTTAACTTCTCGTTGACCGTCTTCAGCATTCATCCGGTTAACCTCCGTTGACCATTCTCTACTTCCATTCGGTCAACTTCCCCGTTGACCGTCCTCTACTGCCATCCGGTCAACCTCCCTGTTGACCATCTCTTGCTGCCCGTTCGTCATCCAGTAGTGCTCCTACAACCCTCAGATGGTCAACCACCTGTTAACCGGATTCAGTTTGCCGCCCACCGGTAATTTTCATTGATCGTCGACTGTTCTCCTCCGGTCAATAAAACGTTGATTGGAAATAATTCTCCAGATTTGTTCTCCACAAATCCTCCGATGACAAACCAATTTGTTGGGTTACTCACAAGGAAGTGACCAGACCCAACAAACTTTTCCTCACGACCTTATGGGGAACACCTTTGCCTTTTACCTGGTGACCATCATCGCCTGCCTTTCGGCAGCTTCCCCTTAACTGGGAATCCGGCGTTGGCCTCTGCAGAATGATGCCTTCTTCCGTCCTACTGAACTTGGAGTACTCCAACTCCTCTTCAATTTCTTCCCTGTGGTCGAATCGTTCTGCCTTGCCTTCGCCACCTCAACTTTGCCATTGACCCTGCTAGCTTTACCGTTGGCCCTGCTGATTCCGCCATTGGTCCTGCTCAATTTCGCCCTTGGCCTTCCGCCGTTGGCCCTGCTGGCTCCACTCTTGGCCCTACACAGCTTCGCCCTTGGCTCTGCACAACTCCATCCTTGGCCTTGCCAACTCCGCTGTGCTTTTTACCGTTCCATCCAATTCTACACTAAATGGCAAACTCTTTCACGATGACTCCAGATGCACTTTAACCACCACAGACCTCGGCGGCTCCACTTCTGCGGCACTTCACTCAGTGGCTTTCCCTTGCAACGCTTCACTCCACTCTGGCAGTAGGTCAGCACCTCCACAGGTAGCCCTTTCCGATCAGAACCCTCCACAAGCAGCCCTTTCCAGGCCTGGGTCAATCTCAACCATCTCTGATACCACTTGTTGGTATCAGAGGAGATTTGATTGTCTCTGATACCAATTGTTGGGATCAAAAGACCCTGACCCACCCGATCTGACAGCAGAGAAAAATTCGAACCCCCCGTCATCGACAGCCACCATTTAGTAAGAATAAGGAACGAGAGATACACATTATTTTTTACGTGAAAATCCCTTCCCAAATCGAAGCGGAAAAACCACGGGACACATAGTCCACCAATAGATCTACTATGTAAAATGGGTTACAAACCCCCGAGATGGAATATCACTACACACTCGAGAATAACAACAAAAAACCTCTCCAGAGTAAACAGAAAGCATTCTTCTCTTTTACTCTCTGTTTTTCTTTCTTCTCTCTCTCACTGATGGTGCAATCCTCTCTCATTTTACAAGTTTTGGGGAAATGGCGACCTGCCGTTTCACCCCCGCACACCGCGACCGGCACACAGCGCCCCTGGTGTTGTCTCCCACACCAGCCCGGTCACCACTCTGGGCCGCATCTGGACCAGCTCAAGGCCACACCGGTCATCTTCTCCGGAAGCTCCTTGTGCTCATATATAGACGTCCTGACTCCACCTAATCCCATCTGCCTAGCTAGTCATCTTACAGATAATAGGTGCCACGTCTTCACCAGTTCCTGAGCTTCCTGCAGGCCCATACCCAGCAGACAGCGCATGCTCTGTACTGTGCAGACGCGTACTCTGCAACCCAACTGCCAGCCTGTCGACCAATCCTGGAAAGATATCTGTCCACTACCAGCTACCACTTTCCATAGTCTCCAAGGCCTAGAACTCAGCCGGTCAACTTCTCGTTGACCGTCTTCAGCATTCATCCGGTCAACCTCTGTTGACCGTTCTCTGCTTCCATTCGGTAAACCTTCCCATTGACCGTCCTCTGTTGCCATCCGGTCAACCTCTCCGTTGACCGTCTCCTGCAGTCCGTCCACCATCCAGCAGTGCTCCTGCAACCTTCAAATGGTTAACCATCTGTTGACCAGATTTAGCTGACCATCCGCCGGTCAATCTCCATTGATTGTCCACTGTTCTCCTCCGGTCAACGTTCGTTCTCCGGATTTGTTCTCCACAAATCCTCCGATGACAAACCAGTTTGTTGGATTGCCCACAAGAGAGTAACCAAACCCAACAACTTATCCCTGCACAGCAGTCGATCTACTGGCTACTGTATAATCTCTATGAAAAATATAGTACAATAATTTTTTATTGTTATTA
>JAODPA010068066.1:0-10344 GCA_025585075.1 Nepenthes mirabilis | reverse complement strand
GGTGTGTGTTAGTAGTGCGGAAGAAAATTATTATGAATTGAGTTGTGCGTGGAAGAACCCGTAATATGATCGTGAATGTTAAATTTTAGAGAGTGGAGTTAAGAACATCATTTAATTTCGTGGTAGTGTGTAAACAAAATAAAATATTGTATTATAATATATAAGCTTGGAATCAATTGATTTATATGTTAGCCTTAGTTGTAGGCATCGCACCGGAACAGAATGGAAGAATAGTTAAATGGTTGAACTAAGTAAATAAATTATATCTCAATCTGTGTTTATCATTTATTCGTTCCGTGATAAATTCTTTTGTGTTGGATTTGATGGTGTGAGTATGATCCTTGTCAGCACCGAATGACAGTTCCATCGTTGTAGTTGCAAAGGCCTCTTTGCATTATACTTGATCGTGTGAGTAATTAGATTATTGGCTTCCTACAGTTAAAGTTTAGGAGAACGTATGAAAACACTAAGGTATCTAATCGAATGGGAGGCTACAGTACTTTAATGTGGTCTACGCCTATCCGATATTGATTTCCGTGTCCTGGTGGTGTTGAGGTACATTACCTAGATTGGCAGGATGCTTATAGTTCCGTGACCATTGTAGGAGATGATATCAAAGATATCATTCTGCGAAGGGTATCAGGGATGGTATGGGCATGCTATGAGTACAGCCTCTAGGAAGACTGTAGGGATAGTGAGAATACCATGGATAATCTCATTGCACTTACTCAACCGTTGGGGGCGTAAACACGCGGCCTTTGCTTCACAGTGGCAGAATAAGATCCAGGAATTTCCTTATGATATTTTATAATTGTGAGTACCTCATGAATTGTGTTGGCAGTATCCTTGTATTGGATCCTATGATATTCGGATTCAATGAAATCTATATTGGTTATCATCATGATTATGTCGGTCGTTCTCGTTGACATATGGACCAGGGAATCCCCACTCATTCTTAACATTAGATTCCAGCGGATTACCATTATCTATTGGTACTCTTATTATATTTGTGATATATAGGTCAGGTGTGATCTACTTATTTAGAGTCGTATTTACGATATGTTATAATTTTCTCGAATATAGTAGATTGTTAGATTAATGCTGAGACCTTTATAATTGTTATTCAAGATTGTCATTATTATATAGCATTTTTTATTATTATCACTTGCTGGGCTTTGGCTTATCATTGTGTTTTCTTAGTTCCAAATTGAATTGATTGCATAGTGCAAACCGTAGGATCCTACTTTTGCTGTAAGACTTTCAGGTAGTACGATTTGTAGAGACTAAATATTCTCTCAATGAAAAACAAACCAGATATGTTATTGATGGAAGTTGAGTAGTTTGCCTTTGGGCTACGACCCGTGATCCTTAGTAGTTTTTATTTCAGGATAATTATATGATGTATTGATGAATTTGATAATAGCTTAATTGATTTGTATTGCCATTATGGAAGATTATGAATAATTTTAAGTTTTGAGGTTTTTCAACGTGAGCGGTCCGAGCCACGATTGAAATTTGGGGTTCGGGTCATCACAATACTGCTCTAGGCTCCCTGTTGCTGCCGCCTTCGCCAGCTAGTTTGTCTTTCAGTTTTCTTCCCTCAAAACATGGATCCCTTCAACCTTGTTGAATATTTGGATTAGGCTCCTTGCTCTAGCAAGATACCTCGTAAGCAGAGGATTTGACGCCTCAAAGTTCCCACAGACCTAGTTGACGATCAATTCTGAGTTGTTATAGATGAATAGGTTTTCGGCTGAGCATTCCTTTGCCAATACGAGCCCAATGAGCAACGCCTTGTACTCGGCAACATTAGTGATCGGAAATTCAAGGGTCATCGAGTACCTCATCTCTGACCCGTTTGGAATCCTCAAGACCACTCCAGCTCCGCTGCCCACTTGCACTGACAATTCGTTGACATGTAGAGTCCAAGTTGGATTTTCTTGCTGGTTGACGTCTTCGAAGAGGTTGAGGGCATCCGAAACTAGGGTTGTCGTTTCAACAATGAAGTCTACAGGGGCCTGGCCCTTCATGGCAAGCCGTAGTCGAAACTCCACGTCGGACTTGCCCAATTTGATGGCCCATTTGATCAATTGTTCAGATGTGTCGAGTTTCTGTAAAATTCTCTTCAGATGTTGATCCGTTAGGACAACAATCTTGTGCGGCTGGAAATACGGGCACAACTTCCTGGCTGCGTAGACAAGTGCTAAAGAGATCCTCTCAGTGCATAATGGGTCTCGAGGTCTGTCAAGATCTTGCTGATGTAGTACACTAGCCGTTGTACGCTAGACTGTTGCCAAATAAGGACCGAACTTAGCGCCTTGTCAAAAATCGCAATGTACAAATACAGCTCCTCGCCTTCCTCGGGCGAAATCAAGAGATGAGGGTTGGAAAGATACTCCTTTAGTTCTTAAAAAGTAGCTTCACTATCGGCCGTCCACTGGAAGCCGGTCACCTTAGTCTCCCTCAATGCTTTGAAGAAAGGCAAATACTTCTCTGTGGACTTTGCTCAAAACCGAAAGCGTGTTGTGAGTCTCCTAGTGAACTTCTGGGCCTTCTTCATGGTCTGAAGTGGACTCATGTCGAGGATAGCCTTTATCTTCTCAGGGTTTGCCTCAATTCCCCACTGTGAGGCAATAAAGCCTAAGAACTTCCCCAAGGTCACGCCAAACGCACATTTGACAAGATTCAGCTTCATCTAGTGCGTCCTAAGGACTCCAAAGGCTTCGCCTAGGTTGCGAATATAGTCGATGGTGGCCTTACTTTTGACGAGTATGTCGTCCACGTATACTTCCATATTCTGACCGATCTGGATTTCGAATATCATATTCATGAGCTGTTGGTAGGTGGCCCCGACATTCTTTAAGCCGAAAGGCATGACCTTATAGCAACACATCCCCTGATCAGTCATGAAAAAAGTATGCACTTCATTATCCGAGCTCATCCTAATCTGGTTGTAACCCGAGTAAGCGTCCATACAGGCGTCTATGAAGCTTAGCAGCTCGTGGTCGGACGAGAAGTCCACAAGCAGGTCGATTATTGGTAACGGGAAGCTATCCTTGGAACAAGCCTTATTCACGTCGGTGAAGTTAACGCACATCTGCCACTTCCCGTTGCTTTTCTTAATGAAAATTATATTGAACAACCAGTCAGGGTACTGGACCTCCCAGATGAACCCCGCATCAAGCAACTTTTTTACTTCCTCGCGAATGGTGATCAGTTTTTTAACAAAATGGTTTCTACACTTCTGCTGGATAGATTTAAGACCGAGATCGAGGCTCAACTTGTGGACTATTACTCCAGTCGGTATTCTTAGAATGTCAGCCCGCATCTAGGCGAAGATGTTAGAATTTTGCTGGAAGAAAGTTATCAGTTGGTCCCGTTGGGGGCCGATTAAGGAACTCCCAATTTGCACATATTTCTCGAGCTCGCTAGGGTCCAAGGGAACTTGGTCGGTAGATTCGCCAGACTGAGCCTGTAGCAGGGTGGTCTCATCACGGAAGTCAAGATCCTCGATCAGCCGGTTAGAGACCGCCTGAATGACCTAAGACAGGTAACATGTCCAACCGGTCACTTGGTCACCTAGGATCTCCTGACACCGTTCGAAGTTAGAAACTTCATTTTCAAGTGTGGGATTGACGTCACTGCCCCGAACGCAGTCAGGCAGGGTTGTCCCGGGATAGCGTTGTATGCTGATGGGAGGTCCACTAACAGAAATGTGAGCATCTAGGAGGTCTTCTTAGGGTAAGCCCCCCGCATAACCTCCAGTTGGATGGCCCCTGGACGGATACCGATTCATTATCCAACCCGTATAGGGATCCTTCGGTCAATTTCATTTGTCTTCTTTAGTCTAAGTTTAAAATACGCATCGAGGTAGAGCAAATTCTAAGAATTTTCATTATCTATAAAAACTCATTACAGCTGGTAGTCAACACTACAGTCTGAAACGAGCGCGGATACAAGCAAAGTATCGAAATGGGAAGTCATTACATGTATCATATCGTTGTAGCTAAAACTAATGACATCACTTCTAACTCCTCCCCTCTGCCTTTTGCTGCTGGAAGCTGTCTCCAGGCAATCCGGGGCATCACTTTTTCCTAGAGTGGTTTTCACTATGTTAACGACCCTGACTGTGACCCAGTTCCTTGGTTGCTCTGGTCTGTCCTCGTTTGCCACTCTAGGGGCTTGCCCCGGATTCCACAGGAACCTGGCAAGGTGCCATTTACAGGCCAAGTCCTCGATCTCCTTTTGCAGCATTTGGCAGTCTTCAGTGCTATGATCCGGAGATTAGTGATAGTGGCAGTATTTCGTCTGGTCTCATTCCTCCGAGTTCTTCGGCGTCTTGGGTCACTTCAAAAATTTCTCATCCCAAATCTTCATCAGGATATTGGTACGGATGTCATTCAGAGGGGTCAGGTTATGGGGCTTGAACTCCCTCCGAACGCTCGGGTCGGTCGGTGGCTACTTTTGGGGACCCCTAGTGGGGTGGCTATTTCCATTCCTCTTCTTCCCGTTTGCCGGCCCCTCAGGGGGTCAGTTCACGTGTTTTGGCCACTTTATTTCGTTGGCCTCCTCAGTTGCTATGTAAACACGAGCGATCACCTCAGCCTCCTGGAAGGTCTAAGGATCTCGATGGGCCAAGCACTTAAAGAAATTACCCGGCTCCAAAGTCGCTATAAAGGTGCTCAGCTTCACCTCATCAGTAAACCTGGATATTTTTTGCGCCTCGGCGGGGAATCGGGCCAGGAAACGCTTCAAGCTTTCATCTCGCTTTTGCCGAATGTGGACGAGGCGCCACCGTTATTTGTTCTCCCTTCGACTGAAGGCGAACTGAGATAGGAAGCAACCGGCGAACCCCTCGAATGACCAGATCGATTTCGGTTGAAGATTGTAGAATCAGATGCGAGTGTCCCCTTTGAGGGTCCGAAGGAAACATTGGCACATGGCCGAGTCGTTAGGGCCCTAGAAGCCTAATAGGGTGTGGAAGTGGTCCATTAGATCCGAACTTCCATCGTAGAGCTCCAGGGCTGGCATTTTGAATTTGCGGGGAACGGCTGCGCCTGTATCTCCATTGCAAATGATGACCTCCTCAGGTTGGTGGCGAGTCGGTCAGCGCTCCCTTTGAACACGTGCTTCTTGACCTTCCTCACTCTTTCCTCCAATCCAATGGAGGACGCAGTTCTTTTGGCATTGAGGAAGATCCTCAGCTTCGAATGGTTTAGAGAGAGATGCGGGTCTAAGCAACTACCAGACTGTGGCGGTCGCGTGCTACAAGAGACTTCTCCTTAGATTAAGGGCCTGATGGCCTCCTGTTGCTATGGGAGATGTGTGGTTTTCGCCACTCTGGGCGATCCTCTTGCATTCCGTGACTCAAACGGCCTTCTAGCCTTGTCCGGGACTTGTTGCTCAAGGCTGCTTGGTCCTCGGTGTCATCAAGTCGTCAAGTCTTCTCGGCCGAGTGCCTCTTTCTTTGGTTCCTTCACCTTGAGGCCAAAGATTGCATGATGGAAGCCTAAGCCCCCAGCTGCAACTCATCTAGACGTGCATTCATCGTCCAGAGTATCATAAACACGTCTCCCATCTGGGCAGCAAGCATGCGCACGTCAAGCGCAAGCCGCTTGCCTGCACGGCTATCCGCCGAGGGATCGTTGCCTTCAGTGGCGATGCCCCTAGCTAACGTGCTGGCTTGCGCTTTAGTGTTGACCATTTTTTCTACGTGAGTATGATGGTTGGATTTGTCAATCGTTTCCACAAACGGCACCGATGATACGTCCTTAGATCTAAATTTTTATACGGATTATGGAGCCTCATAGTCTTCCACAACGGGTCAAACTGAGGCAGGTCTGGTCTTCGTCTCTGATAACCTAGATCTTGCGTAATACAATGAATAAATAAGAGGTCAAAGGATTGGCAAAACTCACTCTCTGATATGTCCTCGGATACCCAAATCATAAATTTTTCCACAAGATAAGAAAGATAAATGATGCAAGGTGCAATGATGCACGGGTGAAGGGATTGCAAGTGATGGCAGAGGCCTTAGCTCCGGCGTTTGTGCTCGGTAAGGAATAGCTTTGAAAGAGAGAGAGAGAGAGTTTCCTCTGAGAATCAGTGGCTTCGCGACCGAGAGCTCTTTGTTCTTTCTGGACAATTGAGAGCAAAGATTGTTCTCCTTTCTCCACCAGGGGTGAAGGGGTATTTGTAATGTTAACGCCGATTCAGCTTGGCTTGGGCACCAAGGCTAGTGACAGCAACCCTGTGAGGATTTGCCGGGCTGTCCAAACGATCCTGGTGACAGGCAATGTCAGTTGTCCTTTTGGGGACAGTCGCATGATCGTGGGCAATTCTCCCAGAACATTCGCTAGGCTACCTCAGTAATTATGGCAAGTGCCTCCCACATACGCGCTAATCTAATTAGGCTGTCGGTAGCTGAGCCGGTGGGCTCCCTGTGCCGCAATTGGCCGGCTCATATGAGGCTATCTACTGAGCCTATTCGGTGCTCGTTTCTACATACCATCATGTGCTGGGCTGCAATTGGGCCTACCGCAGTACCTTCTGGACTTTGCACTTCATGGGATCTCGTTGGGCTTCAGCCCCTTGGGCATGTTGACAGATGGCCTTGATTCTAGGTCGGCGGCCCATAAGATCACAGGACCCATAAAAAACAAACAATAAACATGTATTAAAAATATCAAGCTTTCCTACACTACTAAGATCAAGGACAAAACATACAAATATTTTAGAGGCACAATATATGAATTGTTCCCAGCACAAAAATCAAGGCTCAAACTACTATATATAGGCATAGGAGCTCTTTGCAACAATGTTTAAAGTGTTGATAGAATTGGGAAATCAATGATCAAGGTTCACCAACAGAAAGTAAATTATTGCAAAAGCCGGCATTTATAATAAAATAAGTCCACCAAATGGGAATTTTGAATTAGTGACAAATGATTGGAAGAAAACCTCCTTCATGTTTAGAAGAACTAACCAAGATTTTTTTTTTACATTTGAAACTATTAAAGAATAACCCAAAAAACCGTCAACAATAAAATTACAAATAAAATCAACAAGTAAAGCTGTTTGAACTCCAAACTCATCAACTAAACCTCCATCCCTATGTGAAGTGTCCCAGCCCTACCATCAATTTAAACACCAATTGAAGCCTTCAAGTAAACATTCTCCAACTTCAAATTCTTGCAACAAAAAAATTGAGATTGCTATCAACTGATAATCCCTCTATAAATTTTAAAAATGCTATTGCCATCACATAAATCATCAAAAAAAATCTACCTTTTCATTAACCCTTCACATAGTTTCAAATCTTAGTGCCACGGTGTCAAGGAGTATTGTCAGCAAACCCTTCACATAATAAATGCTATCTACATATCATCAGCAAACGTAAGATCTGTCTCAGCCATATCACAATAAATGCTATGTATGCAATAGCACATCTTTAAACCTTTGTTCACAAACCTTCTAATCATCCAAAACATCATGACTCTTAACACCCTTACAAACAATGACACCAACATCACCCAAAACATCCTCCACAAGCCATCAATTGGATAATTTTCCATTGTAACCCAAACAAGCGCATATTGGTTCAACCCAAATTTTGAAGAAACATTAACAACACTATAACCAGAACCTCCAACATTTTGAATGAAACCCTAAGCTCTCAAAAGATATCATCATATATGTGCCGAAATTGGGCCTCACATAAAGGATTGGATATCCTGTGCTGTGGTCCACAAAGTTAAGGTGTCAACAAACTAGGACACTCGGGGAATTGCATTTGGCATAGGCCTCTAAACAAGCACTCAAAGGTGTTCTTGTGATTCAATGGATGTGGCTTTGACACGTTGGTGACATGGATTGCTATGTTGTGAGTTGTTCCCCCAATCAACCACACATTTACCAGAGCACTAAAAGGACTGAAGCAGGTCCTAGGTGGGAATATAAAATTACAACAAAGTTGGATCCGAAAACTCGATCAGTTCATTGAGATGTTATCGTGATTGTTGGGGGGATTTCAATATCTACTCCTAAAGGTCCTCAAAAGACCCAGAATCCTCTATAGTAGAAACCATGGTGCCATTGATAAAAATTTCGGTACTAGTTCTAGAAGTAATGGATATATCAACCAATATTATTTTTTTTTGTGATATTAGAAAATATTGATAGTGGGGGCTTGCCCAATACTAATATATTTATTAGCTGATTTTCTTTCCATGCATGTTCACCTCTCCACCATCCCAAGGTTTTAATGTGTCAAGCCTTGATATCACCAAAGTGACCTATCCTGTGGTAGGATGCTATGAGGACAACATAGGGTTTCCATAATGCCAAGTGTCAAGTGGACACTATCCAATGAGGGTCAATGGGCACAATAGTGAATAGCTGTCACAGTCGGGATTTAGGCCCTCAGCATGCATTCAGAATAGGATACCATATGTAACACATAAAACGATGGCCTTCGAGGGCAAGAGCAAGCTGGGTGCCTCAAGTCATCAAGATGCTCGTGACACTACAAGGACAGAGCAGGGAAACTTTGCTATGTGGCACTAAGATCAAGGCTGCCAAGTATGTTACTCATCAAGACATGAGGGTTAATGCATATTTGTGTGAGCTGGATATGATACAAAGCAGGTTGTCAAAATGAGTGTCAATATCACTATCAAGCATATGGCTAGAAAGCCCAAGTGTTGGAGTCAAGGTGTCATCGACATGAATGGTCTACACTAGTCAATTAATGAATCCCTGACGATAGCTAGGAGCAAATATGCTCCACGTGTCCAGCAACTACATACTGACCCAGTATATGCAATTGCAAAGTGAGGCAAGAAAATCTATCGGTGACAGAAGTGCCAGCTCGATGGTGAGCTGAAAGCGAAGAAGCAATAGGTAAGTTGCTATTTACTTGAGGAGAAGCATGAAAGCCTCAAAATTAAGGTGAATGATGCAGGACTTATTAAAAGGGTTTTGATTCGCTAGCCTTGTGTGGCTGAGTAGTAGAGAGTGAATTTTTTAATCCTTGAGTTGCGGAGGGCTAACCTCGACTTAGATAAATCTCAGGGCACCACACGGTTGATTTCTGCTGCATTAAGGTGGAACCATGATGCCTTGCACAAAACTAGTTCTAGAGAAGCAATTTGCACTCAAATATATGGGCTAAAGCATGAGAAACAGGATTGGAAAACTTCAATAGCATCCACATGGGAACTGGAATAAAAGAAAATAAAGAAGAAATAGAATCCATCGTTCACAAACACCTAAAAGATTTTGAATTTTAGCTTGCCTTAAGGTACTTTTTTAGATAGAGCAATAGGTCTTTACTATTGCAAAGAAAAAATTAAAACAAATTGTTTATCTAAAAACCACATCAAATACACCCATTTTTTCTAATTAAAATACAAGAGCTTAGTTTTATGATCACATATTTTTATCAGCAAAACAAAAACTATGAGACAGTTGACTTTAATAACAGAGCAACCTAGTGGGCAATAATCATTCATATTTTATGAGGCAATAAAACATTCTCCTCCTTGACTTCTATCAACACCTACAAAGTCCCTAGTTCTAATATGCATTCTATATGTTGCAAACAAGAAGAAAACCCACCACATCATTTCAGCAGTTAATATTGGCTTCTCACAACCAAGTTCAGATTCAATGTCGCAACCCACTAAGAAGAGAAGAGAGAATGGCGACATAATGGAAACAGCACTGTTTACTGGAAAAAAAAACAGCTCTCTTTCTAAAGTAGACACTGAACCCTATTGTTCTCCATACCCATCTCACACAGCCTCAAATATAGGAATGTGGCCATCAACTCTTGACTATGAACACACAGCATTCACCCCACTCTATCCACCTTCTATGACACACACTTATTTCCCCCATAAACTGCCAAGTGGTTCCAGGTGTTACAATATCAGGTCATGCCGTATAATCAAATACGAGTAGTTCTTTGTTCCGGTTTGCTTTAAGCAAGGTCCAGAAGTTCTTGATGGCTCATGGTCTTAAGTAGCTTCAAACCCAATGTAATATCCAAGCCAACCTGAGCCACCATGTACTGGAGAATTAAAAAGGTGATTACTTTTGAAGTCGTTTAAAAACAACTCGGCTCATGCTATTAGATTCAAAAATGTTGATCTTACGGTACGTTTGGTTGCTGGAATAGAATAAGGTGGGAATAGAATAGTTATTCTAGGGAATAGAAATGGATGGGAATAGAGTTGGAATTGTTATTCTTATGTTTGGTTGTTGGAATAGAATAAGGTGGGAATTAGTATTCCATTGTTTGGTTTGGAGAATAGTATGAGGAATAAGGTGGGAATAGTAATA
>JAODPA010068065.1:0-10345 GCA_025585075.1 Nepenthes mirabilis | reverse complement strand
TAACGCGTCGTTACCACCCGGTCTGTAAGTTGATTTTCATAGTGCATTGCTTCCCTGGCCATTGAAGCCTGGAGTATTTTTCTCGATACCGTGGGTATCGAGTTTTCACTTCGTCACCAAAAAATTGTGTCTTTATCTCTATTGCTTGTCATTATTATATTGTGCATGATTGTTAGTCTTGTATGTATCTAGTGTTAAATATCTTTGACATGTATTAGATATTTATTATTTATTATTGTTTCCGCTATAATTTTAACGGGGTCGAAATACGTTAGCACAAAAAGGTGCTCTTTCACTTTTAGAACTCCATAATTCATGCTATCGATAGGAGAGCTTTTATTTGCAATTCACAATTGAATATGTTGAATATTAAGCTAGCATCAACATACCAGAATTTTATGTCATTGAGAATAAAATTAATACAGAAAAAAAGTCATGTTCGAAAGAGATAAAGATAAAACTTTTGGTTGATTCTAAAGCTTACAAAAGTAAAATAATAATGCATAAAGCAAGATAGAAGAAAATCTTTGCACATCCACCATACCTAGAAATTTTTTAATACTTTCTTTTTTTATGCATATTGTCATTCCCTTTCCCATCTAGAAGATACTTCCATAGCTTTTCATGTGATTCTCAAATCTTTTTTCTTTCTCTATAAGTATACATTTCTTTCCATACGTAGTTTTCAATATATTTTTATAAAATAGATGGATGGATTTGATTATTTTTTGGCAAAATGAAGGTGGTGGGTGGGGATTGCACATAGAAGGTCATAGCATCATGTTTAGTACAGTCCTCAATAATGTTTGCATTTGGGTATTTTGAGAAAGACCTAATGGAAGATGCGACCATGCTGTTGCAAGAGCTCATCGATGGATTCTTGACCATGGTGGCGCCGCCACCATCCCTTCTTGGGGCAAGGCTTGGCTTTTAGTAAGTTTATGCATTTGTAGTAGTAATAATTACTTATACTTTACAAACAATTACAAAAAGCACATATCTTTGTGTTTACTATTTAGATACTGCAGATACTTGGTGTTTTTTATTTGTCAGGATGTAACCCAATGCCTCCAGAATTTTGGATGTTTCCTTCTTTCTTTCCTATACATCCAGGTTTGGATTTTGTTCTTTATAGTTGTAGTATGGTTCTGTAAACTCCATTGTTCGAATTAGAAAATATGTGTAAAAGGAAAGGAAAGTAAATGGTCAATACAGAAAACGAGAGATCCCTTAACTTCATTCTAAGTCTTTTCACTAGTATTAGCAGCCATTTCTTCCATTCCTTCAATACTGTACAAATTTTTTTATAGTGAATCGGGTTTTGAAATTCTTTATCTTACTATAATAAAATAATTAATCAAAAAACACGCCAAACAATTGATGAAACTGGATTTTGTAATTTATATTGATTTTACCATTGTTTATTTGAAGGAAAAATATGGTGCTATTGCCGAATGGTTTACCTGTCAATGTCTTACCTATTTGGAAAAAGGTTTGTTGGTCCCATCACCCCTCTCATTCTACAACTTTGAAAAGAACTTCACACACAACTATATGATTCAATTAACTGGAGTAAAGTGCATAATCTATGTGCAAAGGTATGTTAAACTCGGCCTCAATTTTGTTTCCAGTTTTTTAGTTCATGTTCACATACCATGTTATAAAGCAGGATACTCATGCATTTTATGTAATATTACAGGAGGATCTCTACTACCTCATTCATTAATACAAGATTTGATTTGGAATAGTCTTTATATATTTGCCGAGCCTGTTCTTACTCGTTGGCCATTGAACAAGTTGATAAGAAGAAGGCTTTGCAAAAGGCAATGAAACACATACATTATGCATATGAAAACAGTCGATATATAACCATAGGTGCAGTGGAAAAGGTAATGAAAATGAATAGAGATGCGATTGCTGAGTTTCTAATAAAAACTTCTAATTTTTACTTACAAAATAATGTTTATATCCGAGAGAAAAAGTACTTACACTTCCTACTTTTTGTTGAAAGCAATTCCAAATGTACGTGAAAATAAATATGCAAATTTATGGACTTTCTTCTAAAGCTATTTTCCATTTAAATTGGGCAGCCTTTAAGTATGCTTGCATGTTGGGTTGAAGATCCTAATGGGGATTGTTTCAAGAAGCACCTTGCTAGAATTCCTGATTATATTTGGCTTGGCAAAGATGGAATGAAGATGCAGGTAAGAGGATGCATACACTCAAAATGAAAGAATAGCCATATAATCTAACATAAGTTTCTTGTTGCTATTCTTTGATGTGTGTTGAGTTTTTGGATTACTCACTTGTCATAACAAATGGATGAATTATCGAAAAATACACAATGCTTGCATGCGGAATACTCAAGTAAAAAAGTCAAGTAAGAGTAATGTGATACTCGTGCAATGGTCAACTAAGGGTTAGTTGATGATAGTACAAGCGACAAAGAAAGCTAAATGGTCTCACAATATTTATACGAGACTTGGCCAATCATTAGTTATAGGCTAGCTAAGTGGTGCATGATGAGTGCTTGAAGAGAATATATGCGTCATTTGCCTAGAAGAGTGGCATATGGTGGGCATTTGAGAGATGCACAAGTGTAATTTGTGTAGAAAGATCACACCATTCAGGTTGTTTGTCCAAAGAGGTTGTGTATGATCAGCACTTACCTCCCAACATTGATATAAAGGTATGTTTGATATAATTTTATGGTATTTAAAATTATTTTCTTACATAAAAAGCACCATAGGGAGAGAGAGAAGATAAAAAGGGAAAAAAGATGTTCGATATTCGGTTAAAATCTGATTTGAATATTATTCTTTACCAAAGTCGGCATATTATTATAATATTATTTTTTAGGATATAGTTCAGTTTGATTGCTCTTATTTCTCATTGTAATTTCTATTATGGATTGCTACGTGTGTTGATGGGGTTGATATATAACCATTATTCACTTGGGTTATAATGAAAAGATTTTAGAGATGATTACTTTTATAACATACCATAATACCAACCGAAAATTCGGTAGAGTTTCGACTGTAACACGGATATCGACCTAATACAAAACCTGAAAATATCCTGTACAATATATATAAATCCGCACTACCACAAACACCGGACGCACAAAAAATTTTCACAAACATCTATAACATCAACATAAGACCACGGGCGCCAGGCTCCTACAGAGAAATGCCTCTAAGCCTCAAAGTACCCTTCATTAAACCTGTGGAAGTAAACTAAGATCCAAATTTTCACATTCTAACAAAGCACATCATTACGGATGATTTTCTATTAGAAGAACAAAATATAAGGATATATAATTTTTCTGTTCCCAAAAGAATCATCAGTTAAACCAAAAATACAAAATATAAACTCTCAAAGCAACAAAGTACGTCATCTCTAGGTCTAAGCTAGGTGCTAATCCTTTACTCCTTTTTGTCAAGTAGGAATTTGTGCTGGCCATCTGAAGGGGGACAAAATAGCAAGCGGGTGAGCCTAAACTCAACAATGTACAATATCAAAGGATATGCAATATGTCATTTTTGAAACAGAATAATATGCATAGGAAGATAATAAGGGCATATGGGAGATCATGCATCCTGAGCATAAAAGAGTATGCTTTCATGAATGTTTTTTCAAGTTTCTTCCATTCTTTTTCCTTTTTAATTTTTTAATAATTAACTTTTCGCTAAAAACTTGTTTCGTTAAGGGATTGGGGCCAGTAGGCTTCACTGACTAAAGGAACGGCTGGTCATTGCCTGGATTGTGTTCAATCCTCATAATCTAAGGCCAATATCTTCCTATTCTTGACCTAGAGGGGAGCCGTCTACATAATAACCTTATAGATAGGGCCATAACCATAGGCCACAAGCAACATTTATAACAGACAACGCTTTCTACTACAGTATACTAAAACTTGCCAAAGAATATCACCCGCTCCAAATAAGCAGCTAGAATACATAGTCAGGATATTCCTTAAATATCTATTGTAATATCAATGGCAGGCCAAAGTGTACTATCTGTTGAATAATCCCCGATCCAAGTTCTTAGGTTCTTATTTTCTTAGGGAATTCTACTCTTAAACTCATAGTCCTTCGTTCCCACTCTGCTGGGGAATATTTCATAATTCAATCGATTCTTCACTCAATCGCAGAATATTCCTTCTTGATTCTTTTTCCCTTAAATTTGTTTAGATACAATTTTTCCTTATTCTTCGTAAGCTTAAAGTTTCTCGTGTTTACAAATTCATGCATAATTCCTAAATTATGGAATTAAATGCTAATCAATCACGTTCATAAGTCGGGGTTCAAAATTTTTAGGCCATTTAATATATAATATTTGTGGGCAATCGATTGGAATACATGGGGCGTGGGTTAGGGTTCTGGTATACATAAACCGCATAAATGCAGGATTTCGGTCACCAAATCGATGGAATTTCATGCTCAAGTCGTGGGATTCGATTATCTAGTGTCAAATCCTGTACAATACCTGAAATAAACTGCGAAAACTGTCTAGGCGTGGGTTAGGGTTCTGGGGTACGAAAAACTGTTCAAATCTCGCTAAACGGACATGAAAACGAAATATATTTTTGCTTAGGACATAGATAATACGAAATATATGCTTAATTGGGTATTGAAACAAAAATACTCGAAGAAAAACGAGATAAAAGTGTGAATAATGAGAGAAAAGGGTATGAGTGTACTTACTTCTACCCGATCTATCACCTTTGTAGCTAGCACTAGCTCAGAATCAAACCCGCGGGCCTCGGATTTCTTTCCTCTCTCTTCTCCTTGCGCTCCCTCTCTCTTCAAATAGACGGCCGAAAGAAATGAGGGAAAAAGAATTCTCGGCGCTATTTATTTCCTGAGCCGACGCTTGACTAGAATAAGTGCCGCCCCGAGCACTTGAGTGCCTGACGGGTGCTGGCATTCTGTTTTGGGCGCGACGGTGGCCCCTCCGACGACCAGCAGGCCCACTTCATCCAAATGCCTCTCGGTCCTAAAATTAAAAATTTTCATATCAATTAGGTTCAATCTTGATTATATTGACTTAATTATTATTTAATTGTTATATTTCGTATATCTAAAATCTCACAACTTTTCCCCACTTAAGAAATTTTGTCCTCTAAATTAATGGGTCCTAAAGTCATCACATACCACAAAAAAGTGGGGGTATTTTTCTTGGATCTCATCCTCTTTTTCCCAAGAAGCCTCCTCTAGAGCGTGATTCCTCCATAAAACCTTGACAAAAGGAATCGTCTTCCTCCGTAGCACTTGGTCTCTATGATCCAAAATCTGCACGGGCTCCTTGACATATGACAAATCCTCACTGACTGATAGAGGCGCATAGTCGATGACGTGAGTAGGATCATAGACATATTTCCTAAGTATGGACACGTGAAAAATGTCGTGTAATTCTCCCAAAGATGGTGGCAAGGCCAAACAATGGGCCACCTCCCCCACTTTCTCCAAAATCTCAAACGAGCCAATAAACCTGAACTTCAATTTCCCTTGAGTCTAAATCTAGATACGCCCTTGGACGACGATACCTTTAAGAAAATAAAGTCTCCGACTTCAAATTTCAACTCCAATCTTCTTTGATCGGCATAGCTTTTCTGCTGGCTTTGGACAACTTTCAACTTCTCATGGATCAATCTGATCTTTTTGGATGTCTCCATAATAATCTCTTGCTCCATAAGCGGTCTATCATTAGTCTCTTCCCAATGAATCGGAGAATGACACTTCCTTTAGTACAATGCTTCGAAGGGGGCCATCGTAATACTTGCCTGGTAGCTATTATTATACACGAACTATGCCAAGGCCAAATGATCATCCCAATTACCCTTCAACTCCATCACCGCGGCCCTTAACATGTCTTCTAGAATCTAAATGGTTTGTTCAGATTGTCCATTCGTCTGTGAGTGATAAGTAGTATTGAATTTCAAATTCGTTCCTAACTAACGATGCAGACTTCCCCAAAATTTTGAGGCAAAGCTTGGGTCTCAATCTGACACAATAGTGGCCGGAATTTCATGCAACCTAACCACTTCATTAATATGCATCCGGGCCAATCGATCCCTTGAATAAGTCATCGAATGGCTAAAAAGTGCGCTGATTTTGTGAGTCGGTCGACAACGACCCAAATGGCGTCGTGGTTCCAAGGCATCCTCAGCAATCGTGATACGAAATCCATGGATATATCTTCCCACTTCTAATTGGGGATAGGAAGAGGCTGTAGAAGACCGAATGACTTCCTATGCTCAGCCTTCAATTGCTGATCGACCAAGCAACTCCTCACAAAGGCCACGATTTCCCCCCTCTTATTCCTCTACCAAAACATCTTTTTCAGATCTTGATAAAACTTATTAATCTTCGGGTGGATCATGTATTTGGACTGTTGAGCTTCCTTCATAATCTCTTCATTCAATTCACTAACATTGGGCACACAAATCCAATCTTGAAATCTCAAGACTATATCGGCTCGAATACTGAAATCAATCTTGGAGTCTTGATTCAAAATTTCAGCAACTTTGGCTACAAATGGGTCATTCATCTACTCTTCTTTGATCTGCTTCAAGATCTCTGATCAGACACTGAAGTGTGATAAAATTATCTGATTTCATTGAGCATATCTCCGAATATCGCAATGCTTCATACATTCTAACATTTCCATCTCCTTAATCCTCAAATGAGCTGCGAAACACGCTTACCAGCTCAAACATCCGCTATCACATTGTTCTTACCCGGCTGATACTGGATCTCACAATCAAAATTCTTTTGATAATCCATCCATCTCTTTTGCCTCATGTTTAACTCTTTCTGGGATAAGAGATACTTGAGACTCTTGTGGTCTTAATATTTGAAGAATTTCTCACCATACAAATAATATCTCCAAATTTTCAAAGTGAAGATCACTGCCACAAGCTCCAAATCGTGTGTCAGGTAGTTCTTCTCATAAATCTTCAATTGCCTCAATCAGTAGGCTATCACATTCCCATGCTGAATCAAAACACAGCCCAAACCCACCTTGCTCGCATCACAATAAACTTCAAACCCACCCAAACCTTTCGAAATCGTCAGCATCAGAGCGGATTTCAATCGGCCCTTCAACTCCTAGAAACTTTGCTCACAATTGTCCGTCTAAACAAGCTTGACGTCCTTTCTCGTTAAGAGGGTAAATGGCATAGAAATTCTTGAGAAATTCTCCACGAACCTCCGATAATGACCTGCCATCCTAAGAAAACTCCGAACCTCGATCACCGATGACGGTCGGCTCTAATTAACAACATTCTCAATCTTTTTCAGATCTGCAAAATGCCCCCATTGGATATAATGTGACCCAAAAAGGCAACTTTCTCTAGCCAAAACTCACAATTATTCAACTTGGTATATAATTTCTCTTCCCAAAGTGTCTAAAGTGCAATCCTCAAATGTATGTCATGCTCATCATAACTCATTGAATATATCAATATATCATTAATAAATACCACCACAAATTTGTCCAAAAATGGTTGAAACACTAGATTCATCAAGTCCAAAAAAGTGGCCAGGGCATTTGACAATCCAAATGGCATAACTAGAAATGCATAATACCCATACCTCATTCGAAAGGCTATCCTTGCTACGTCCTCTCTCCTGATTCTCAACTAGTGGTACCCCGAGCGAAGATCAATCTTGGAAAATACTTGTACTCCCTATAGCTGATCAAATAGGTCATCGATCATTGGCAGAGGATACTTGTTCTTAATGGTGATCTTGTTTAGCTCCTGGTAGTCGATGCATAGCTGCAACGATCCATCCTTCTTCTTGACAAATAGCATCAGGGCACCCCAAGGAGATACACTCGATCGAATGATTTCCTTGTCTAGAAACTCCTACAACTACTGTTTCAATTCTTTCAGTTCGGCAAGCGCCATCCTATACGGTGCCTTCAAAACAGGTGTCGAGCAAGGAACTATCTCAATTTCAAATTAAATTTTCCAAATGGGTGGCAACCTAGACAAATCTTTGGGAAAAACATCCTCAAACTCACTAACTAGCAGGATATCCTCAGCCGGCACACTATGACTCCCAACGATACAGGCATAAGCCAAATAGGCTTGACATCCGGAATCCATCAATTGACAGGCGTGCAAGGCTGAAATAAAACACGGCAACTCCTTCTGCACCACGCCTTGGAAAAAGAACGGCTCACATTCCAAAATAGTAAAATGGACTTGCTTATGGAAGCAATCCACACTGACGTGATAACTCACCAACCAATCCATACTCAAGATCACATTGAAGTTGCGCATCTCGAGCAAAATCAAGTCCACTATTAGTTACATTCCATTAATCCAGACTTCACATCTCGGATAAAAGATATCTGTGACTACTGGCAATCCCGATGGTGTTAAAACAATCGAACATGACCCAAGATCCTCGGAAGGGACAACAAGTTACTTACAAAACTTGGGAACACAAATGAATGGGTCGAGCCCAAATCCAGAAGAACATTTCCAGGAGTACTTAAGATGATAATAGTACTTTCTACCACATTCGAGGATGCCTCAACATCCCGAGCTGTAACTGCAAAAGCATTCCAAGGAACGATTGGCTTCTTCTTCACTTGCCTCCTTAGAATAGGGCAATCTTTAATCATATGGCCAGTCTTTTCATAATTAAAACAAGCTCCCATCCACTTGAGGCATGGCTGCCCACGATGGGCCCTCCTACAATAATTATAAACATCATCAGTTGCCCGCGGACCTAGTGCTGCTGTTGTCGCAGGATATTCTGCCTTCCTCTTTCATTTGTCTTCGGGCTTCTTCTTCCTCAGAGGCCATTCAAATCCCAAACTTTGACTGAGGTTAGGCTTCCTCGGTTTCTCGATCTCTTTGTAAAATACTATTGTTGCTCTAATTCTCTCTAAAAAATGAGAGCCCGGTCCAATATCTCTCCATAATCTCATAAATTGTGCATAACTAATTGCTTCCTGATGTCATCTCTCAGCCCAGACTAGAACTTTATGGCTTTTTTGGCTGGATCATCTAATACATGCGGGATGTAGCGGGACAATTTCATGAATTTTGCCGCATACTCAGCCATGATCTGATTCCCTTGCTGAAGTCATGAAAATTCATCTTCCTTCTGTTCTTTCAAGCTAGTTAGAAAATACTGCTCAAAAAATTCTTCCTTGAACATTTCCCACATAATTTGATCATCGATAACTCCCATGGCTCCTTTCTGCACTACCCACCAATGATCAGCCTTGCCCTCCAATTTATACGTGGAATAAGTTACTTTATCTTCTTCTGGGCATCGAATAATAGCCAAAATCTTCTTCATTCTTCTGATCCATGCCTCCGCTCTAGCCCGGTTTGGATCTCCTAAAAACTCTGGCTCCCTTTTGCTGTTGAACCAATCGTACACCGCAGCCCCTGGGTTTGCTGGACCCGGGGCAGGAGCTGGCGCCGAAACTGTGGTTGGCATAAGCTGGCGATGACTCTAAGCCATCATCTCCATGACATCGACTATCAGTCCCATAATATCAAAATATTCCTCCTCCCGATTAGGATGAGGATCGGCTCTGGAACCTCTTCCCCGACCAGACATCCTAAATCCCTATCATAATGCATTAACAATAGGGTTAGACTTTCGTACAAAATTTAAACAAACTACTTCAACAAGGAGTTCAATCTATACTTTGGATCTAATCAAATTAACCTAGCCCTAAACTAAGATCTCTCGAACCAACCATTCTCTGATACCAACTATGACGTATTGTATTACCAACCGAAAATTTGGTAGAGTTTTGACTATCGTACGGACACTGGCCTAATACAAAATCTGAAAATATCTTATATAATATACATAGATCAACTGTACCATAAGCACAGGATCAACAAAAATTTCTCACAAACATCTACAGCATCAACATAAGACCACAAGCACTAGGTTGGAACAGAGAGATACCTCTAAGCCTCGGAGTACCCTTCATTAAACCTGCGGAAGCAAACTAAGATCAAAATTTCCACATTCTAACAAAGCACAACATTACAACTGATTTTCTATATAGCACTGGCTCGGAATTGGACTCGAGGACCTCAGATTTTCTTCCACTCTCTTCTCCTCACTCTCCCTCTCTCTCTTCGAACAAACGGCCAAAAGAAATGAGGGAAAAAGTGCTCGCAGCGCTATTTATTTCCCAGGCCAGTGCTCGAGAGCCGGCCAGGTGCACCGCAAATGCGTCCCCACTGGAATCAATGCCGCCACGGATGCTCAAGTGCTTGGCTGGTGCTGACATTCTGTTTTGGAGGCCGTGGCGTCGCCTCGGGCACTTGGCAAACCCATTTTGCCCAAATACC
>JAODPA010068064.1:0-10345 GCA_025585075.1 Nepenthes mirabilis | reverse complement strand
ACTCTGGATTTCTTGTGCAGGTCCTAGATGGCATCTCGTTAATCGTCTGTTAAAATATTAATTGCTTTGATGGATGTGTGCCATGGATGGCACATAGGATCCTGTGAATGATTGTTGTAGGAATTATAAGTGATGGATAGATGTGTGCTTGATGTTAATGATTATTGCAGGTTTGTATTTTTGGGTTTTCATCTAGTTACAAAGGAGACTCTGCCGAAATTTCTGCAGGAGTCTTGCCTTAATTAGGCAGTTAAATATGTTATCTGTTTGGCGGAAGCTTTTGAGGAAAAAAAAAAAAACCGTTCCGTCACAACTGTGGAAGAACGATGACTGCTTTTGGGCCCCGGGGGGATATGCTGGGGCATATGTGATGGCCGAGTAACTGCCTGCCTAAAATGTAGCCAATATAATAAATGATGGTCGAGTAGTTGCCGACCTAAAATGTAGCCGATATACTTTAAAATGTATAAAGTAACACATTACTTTTCTCGTTCTCCCACTCCTTTAACTAGTAAGGCTTATTGACACTGGTCTATAAAGATGAGTAATTACGCATGAACAAATTTATATCCCTAAAAGAAGAAAGATAAAATATAAAAAGTTAACTGTATTCCAAAAATACATTTGATCATGTTTATATTTGCACATCCTCATTATGTTCAATTATCTCTCTTTTTCTTTATTTTGCATATATTATTATCATCTATGATTATATTACACTTGTTGAGTATTTGGCTCACCCTTACTACCCTTTATTGCCTCCAAATTGGCACAGGTCTATTTTATCCGATGGGACAGAGTAGAGACTAGAAGTGAGCTAGGTACTGGACTTGAAAGATCATATCAAAGATCTCTATCTTGTAGTTTGGATATGTCATGGAAGATTATATATATTTATATATTTCTACTGGGCTTATTAATGAATATTCTACAAATGGCTGATGAGTAGATAGAATAGTTTTCGTTATATTTGGATTTATTTATACTTTCGCAGGTTATTGTGGTTTGTAACGGGTATCTAGTAGCATCTTTCTTTGATTGACGTCATGTTTAGATACATAGTATTGGAGCCATGAATATTATGTGGCAATTGGATCCAGTATGGTTTTGGGTGTTGTTGTTGTATGTTATCAGACGTTGGAGTTATTTGGATGTATTTTATATATTGTGTAGGAGTTTGTATAGGCTTTGTATCAGCTTGATAGCCGTATTACAGATAAAACTCTGTTAAATTTTTGTAGAAAATAAAGTCTGTCACAGTTAGTATCAGAGGAAAAGATGCCTCAAATTTTATCTGAATCTTATGCAAAAGTTTAACCTAGAGTAAGGAAGATCAAATAAGTTGATGAAGGCGTAGGATGATTAAGATAGGTCGGATAGCTCTAACTGCCCTAGTTTATATGACTTAGGCTAAAATTAAGTCAGGATTAGTAGCTAAGCTCGATTATCTAGTTTCGGTATCCTAGTTAGTGCCTTAATCGAGGTAAGTCGAGTAACTTAAGTTAGAGTCTAATTAGTTAGTTCGGAAGAAGAGAGAGATAGGAGCAAATGGAGGCTCTCGGGTTTGATTCCGGTTTGAAGCTAGTTAGAGAAATCGTAGATCGGGTTGAAGCAAGTATACCTATGCCCTTTTCTTCCATTCTTTTTGATTTTTGTTCGATCCCCTTCAGGTATTATTGTCCCGATACCCAGCCTATGCATATATTTATGATACCCATGACTTGATTATGTATATATATGGATTTTATGTTCAAATTTATACAAATTAACTGATTTTTGTAGTAAAACCCTGACCCCGCGTCCGGATGGTTTCGGCCTCCGATTTTTAGAAATTTTGCAAAAATTAGATCTAGAATATTATTACTCACATCCTATATAAGTTAATTTATTGATTGGATATCCGATTTGATAGTTTTATGTTGATTTTCGTTCGCCGGAACCCTAACCCATACCCGGACCTCGTTTAAGCATTTATTTTTAGTTTTATGCATAAATTGGTTTCAAATTATGATTACCCATGTCTTAAATTTGATAATTTATCCATTGGATGCCCGAATTTTTAAGAATCGTTCGATATGCACAACCAGATACTGTTCACGCATGGGTACTGTTCACCCAAGCCTTTTCGGTAAATTTTGCATAATTTTTATATTAATTAATTATTCATTAAGTTGCATATATTCGCATGTGTTTAATTATATATCTCAAAAAATATATTCGTTAAACAATTGTGAAAGAAATGTTGTTTGGAATCCTCTAAAGTTATAATTGTCTCTCAATGGTAAGAATTTTTATTCTTCCCTGTATTTATGATATTTGTATATACAAATTAAGTCCTGAGAAGATTTAAATCCAAAAGAAAAACAAAAATCATGCAAGTATTTAGAGAAAAATTTTACAATTTGTTATAAGATTAATTTGTTCTCTCGGATGGAGAAAATTATAAAAGAAGTTTGGTGGACCTTTCCTCAAAGAATAAGAAATCATGAAACTAGGAATTTAGATTTATGTTACAAAGGGTAATATCCCTTGGCCTGCTATTAGTATTACAGTGGAGACTCAAGGATTAACCTTGATGCGTATTGTAGCAGGTGATGCTCTTGGAAAGCTCTAGGATATTATTGTGGAAGAATGATAACTGCCTCTGGGCCACGGAGGGACATGTGGGGGCATATGTGATGGCTGAGTAGCTATAAGTAGAAAATATAGCCAATATGATAAATGATAATCAAGTAGTTACAGGCCTAAAATATAGCCGATATGTTTTAGATGTGCAGGGTAACACATTCATTTTCTCGTTCTCCCACACTTTTAGTTAGTAAGGTTTATTGGCTCTTGTCCATAAGGATGAGTAATTACACATGAACAAATTTACATTCCCAAAAGAAGAAGGATAAAATATGAGAAGTCAACTGTATTCCGAAAGCACATTTGATCGTGTTTATATTTACACATCCTCATTATACTCATATCTTTCCTTTACTTTATTTTGCATATATTATTATTATCTTTGATTATATTACACTTATTGAGCATTTAGCTTACCCTTGCTGTCTTTCCTTGCCTCTAGATTAGCACAGGTCTATTTTACCCTAACGGATAGAGTAGAGACTAGAAGTGAGCTAGGCACTGGACTTGAAAAATCATATCGAAGTTCTCTATTTTGTAGTTTTGTATATGTCATGGAAGATTATATATATCTATATATTTCTACTAGGCTTGTTAATGAATATTATACAAATGGCCGATGAGCAGATAGAATAGTTTTTGCTGTATTTGGATCTATTTATAATTTTACAATTTATTGTGATTTGTAACAGGTACCTAGTGGTAACTCTCTTTGGTCGACGTCGTGTTTGGATACACAGCATTGGACCCACGAATATTATGTAGCAATTTGATCCTGTGTGGTTTTGGGTGCTGTTGTTGTATATTGTCAGATGTTGGAGTTATTTAGATATATTTTGTGTATTGTACAGAAGTTTGTATAGGCTTTGTGTCAGCTTAACGGCCGTATTATAGATAAAACTCTATCAAAATTTTGGTAAAAAATACGGTCTGTCATAAAGAGGGCCATGGGTGTACCCGAGATGATATTAACTGGCCCATGTTTAAAGAAGTGTTTATGAAGAAGTACTTTTCGTCCAACCTACACGAGCAAAAGGAGGAGGAGTTTATTCGTTTAAGGTAAGGTAACTGAATAGTAGCTGAATATGGTGTGAAATTCACTGAATTGTCTCAATATGCATTCTATATGGTGGATGATGAAGAAAGAAAAATGAGAAATTTTCTTCAAGGCTTAAGAGACGATATACACAAATAGTTGGCAACCATGAAGTTAATGACTTATGTTGATGTGTTGGATCATACCTTGATCCATGAAAAGGAACTTCTGAAGGAGGAATTATTTAAGAAGAGAACATCTTGTAAAAGTGGTGTTGGTGCTAGCTTTAGTGCGGGTTTTGGGAGACTGCCAAAGAGGGTAAGGCAGTCTGATTCAAAAAAGAATGTCGGTCAGACCGTACCATCCTCACAAGCTTCAGTTAGTCCATGCCAGTACTGTGAGAGATTGTATAGAGATAAACCTTGTTACAAGTTGACAGGCAAATGCTTTAATTGCAGTCAATCAAGGCACAAAATCAAATAGTGTTCTCATCCAAAGAAAGCCCTTGTCACTGAACCTGTTGTTCATGGGAAGGCATTCACAGTGACTGCAAGCAAAGTTAAGGCGTCTGATAGTGTAGTAGAAGGTATTCTTCTCATTTGTAAAACTTCTACTACTGTACTTTTTAATTTTGGATCCACCCATTCCTTTGTTTCGCCTAGATTTTCTTGTCATTTTGCATCCTCTCCTATGATCCTTGATTATTTCTTAGTTGTTTTGACGCCTACAAGATCTTCTGTTATTATAAATGTTTCATACATTGGGTATGTGGTTGAGGTAAATGGGTTATATATGACAGACCGACTTTATTACAACATAAACCGCCGTCAAGTCTTAAAAAGATAATTAAAAAATATTAATGGACATAAAAATTTTACTTTTCTTTCTTACACAGGATTGACTGAGGTCGACTTGCATGAGCTGGCCTTCCGATTTTAAATTTCACACCAGGCCGACCAACATTAAGGTTAGCCGGACCTAAAAGTCTGAGATGCTTACTAAACCTTTCATTATTCATTAACTAAAATAATCACGAAAACATACTAACAACATCCTTAGAGTCATAAACAGTGGAATCATTTTACAATTTTCTCAAAACAGCAAAAGGAAATAAAATTAAGTTCTTCATTTAATCAGCTCCGGCCAGCCGAACTAATTAACTACACCATAAAGTTCTACTCAACTTTGTCCTCCATGAGCCTTTCGTCATCTGAAAATAACAAGAGTGAGTCACAAAACCCAATAAAATTCTCACATGCAGAAAACATAAAACATAAACATATATATATAAGCAGATCAAAACAGAGATTCATAACTTAACTTAGTTTACGAAAATCATCATGTCTTTTCTACGGAATTTCCTTAGTCTTTTTCTTATTATCTTGTCTTCTGAAAACTCATAAAAACCATTAAAAATTCTTATCATTTTTAGTGACCGGACGGGAGCGGACAACATCGAGGACGGATTGTGTGTAACCCCACAACCTAAGGACGTATCCCCTCATTATGCTCCCCGGGACGGGAGGTAATGCCTTTAACCCGGCATACGGGGCCGTAGTCTAAAAGTTTTATGCCACCAGAAAGTTTCCTCCCGTGGCCCAGGAGGTAATCCTGGAGTGTCACTCCAATATCCTTCATCTATCTTTAACAGCAAGTTTAATGGAGCCTCGGTTCATAGTTCTTGTCTTTTAATGGCCATCCATCATAGTTCAAAAGTCGAAAGTCGTAGAGTTCCACTTGTTGTCCGGATTACATGCATTTTTCATGTTCACATAAATAGGCCGGAGTTCTTTTTCAAACGGAAGACCGGAGTTCCAAAAGCTGAAGTTCTTTTGTCAAAGCCGGAGTTCTTTTCTTTAAAAAGTAGGAGTTCCAAAAGCCGAAGTTTTTTTCAAAGCCGGAGTTCTTTTCTTAAAAAGCCGGAGTTCTAAAAGCCGAAGTTCTTTTCAAAGGCCAGAGTTCTTTTCTAAAATCCGAAGTTCTTAAAAGCCGGAGTTCTTTATTTATAAAGGCCAAAGTTCCTTATTCATAAAAGCCGGAGCTCTTTTTCAACGAAAGTCGTAATTCAGAAACCGGAGTTCTAATTCTATTAAAAACCGAAGCTCAAATAGCCAAAGTTTCTTTAAATCCGAAGTTCTAAAAACCGGAGTTCATTGCCATTTAAAGTCCGTAGTTCTAAAAGTCGGAGTTCTTCAAAGTCCGAAGCTCTTCTTCTTAAAAGTTAGAAATCTTTCCTTTAAACATTAATTATCAAAGTTCGTATAGATTGACAATCAAACATATACTTCAAACAAAATAAAATCTAACACCATGAATACCAGAGTTTCTTTTAAACATGCGATTAAGAACAAACATTATACATACATAATTTCATAAGAATATCATATACTTACGTAGCAAACATGCATAAACAAGAACTTTAAAAACAGGGGTGAGTATCTTGCCTGGGTTTCTTCTACTTTGCCTTGATCTTTACTCTTACCTGGGTTTCTTCTACTTTGCCTTGATCTTTTAGCCTCCCTTTACTAGAATTTCTATTGCATGCCTTTTTCTTATTCTTCTGGTTCTTATTTATAGGTCTTAAGTCTAATGACTATCATTAATGATTGACACTATAGGAAAAATGTTTCATCATTAATGATTGGCAAATCTAGAGGAAATGTTTCATCATTTGGCAATCCCAAAGGGAATGTTTCATCATTAATGATTGGCAAATTCAAAGGGAATGTTTCTTATTTATGGCTTTTATATTTCCTAAAAATTTCCTTATTAATTAGGTCATGAATGGTTTTATATTTCCAAGAAGTTCATAAATTCCTAGTTAACTGAACTTAACGGGTTTTAGATTTCTCAATTAATTCTTGATTCACTGAACTTAACAGGATTTAGCTTTCTCATGTAAACACGTTCAATTACTTCTACCGACTTTCGATCAACACCTGTTGACAGGATTTCAACATTCGGCTTTCCCATAAACTACTCCGTCCTCCAATACACAAGCCACTCCGTCCTTCCTTCCATTCACGTCTTCCGGTCAACCTTTTTCGTTGACCGAATTTCGGTCAACATTTTACGTTGACCGGATCAAGCCTTCCAGTCAATATTTTACGTTGACCGGATTATATTGACTCGATAACTGAAATTTTTTTATGTTTTAAAATCTGGGCCGTTACAATCTCCCCCACTTATAGAAATTTCATCCTCAAAATTTTAAATAAAGTTACTAACCTCGTGAAAGTAAATAGAGGTATTTATTCTTAATCTCTTCCTCTCGTTCCCAAGTTGCCTCTTCGTGGGTATGATTCTTTTAGAGCACCTTTATTAGAGCGATTGATTTGGTGTGCAGTCTTTATTCCCTTCGATCCAGGATTTTCACTGGTTCCTCTACATAGGTCAAGTCCTTATAAAAAGTCAAAGGTTCAAACTCAATTACATGAGTAGGATCATGGACATACTTCTGAAGCATAGATACATGAAACACATCATATACTTCTGCCAAGTTCGAAGGTAGTGCAAGTCTGTAAGTTACTTCTCCGACCCTTTCTAAAATTTTAAAAGGGCCAATAAATCGTGGTTTCAGCTTTCCTTTTACCTCGAACCTGTACTTTCCCTTAGATGGTGATACCTTTAGGAATACAAAATCGTCTTTTTTAAATTCTAATGCAGATCTCCTCCGATCTGCATAGCTCTTTTGTCTCCTCCGAGCTACTTTGAGATTCTCATGTACTAACTTTATCTTTTCTACCGTCTCTTTAACAATATCTAGACCCAAAATCCTTTTATCTCCGTGCTCCTCACAGTGGATCGGCGATCTACATTTCCTTCCATACAAGGCCTCAAAAGGGGCCATGCCTATGCTGTCCTGGTAACTATTATTATAGGCAAATTTCACTAAGGGTAAGAAATTATCCCAAGTCCCTTTCATCTCTAAGACCGAGGCCCTTAACATATCCTCCAGGATCTAGATAGTCCACTCTGATTGGCCGTCAGTTTGCGGATGAAAAGCGATACTAAATTTTAATTCGGTACCCAATTCTTTATGTAGACTTTTTCAGAATCGTGAAACAAAGCGAGGGTCTCTATCTGATACAATAGAGACAGGCACACCATGAAGTCTGACAACTTCGTTTACATACAGCTGGACTAATTTATCACGGAAGTATATCGTCCGAATTGCCAAAAAATGGGCTGACTTTGTTAGCCGGTCAACAATAACCTAAATAGTATCATGTTTCCTTGGCGTCCTTGGTAGTCCGGTCACAAAGTCCATGGCAACATCTTCCCATTTCCAGCCTGGAAACGGCATTGGTTGCAATAACCCAGACGGCTGCTTTTTTTCGGCCTTTACTTGTTGACATACAAGGCATTTTTCCACGTAAGCTGCAATATCTCTCTTCATATTCCTCCACCAAAATATTTTCTTCAAATCCTGGTACATCTTATTGGCTCCTGGGTGAATCGTATAACGGGATCGATGGGCTTCCTTAAAAATTTTTTCCTTTAATTCTTTATTGTCCGGCACACATAACCGATTCCTAAACCTTAATGCTCCATCCGACGTAACATTAAAATCACTTCGAGATTCTTTGTCTAGCTCACTCATGATCTTTACAAGAAAAGAATCATTCGCCTGACATCCCTTTACCTCATTTATCACCTCTGGCTGGACTTGAAGGTATGCCAAAATTATCCGCTTTCCGTGCACATAACGCTGGACATCATAGTACATGAGACAGTCCAACATCTCCATTTGCTTGACTTGCATTCTAGCCAGAATACCAGGTTGCCTACTTAGTGCATCGACGACTACATTGGCCTTTCCTGGTTCGTACTGAATTTCACAGTCATAGTCTTTTAAGAATTCAATCCACCTTCCCTACCTCATGTTCAGTTCCTTCTGGGAGAATAAATACTTTAGACTCTTATGATCAGAGTAGACCAAGAATCTCTCACCAAACAGGTAATGCCTCCAGATTTTCAATGCAAACACTACTGCGGCTAATTCCATATCGTGAGTGGGGTAATTCCTTTCATGATCCTTCAACTGTCGCGACCCATAGGCAATTACCCTTCCGTGTTACATTAAAACACAGCCCAACCCAATCTTTGAGGCATCACAATAAACAATCAATCCTCCTATACATTTGGAATGGTCAGGACTGGAGCAGAAGTTAATCGGTCTTTAAGTGTCTGAAAACTCCCTTCACAATCATTGGTCCTCAAACTTAGCATCCTTCTTTGTTAATTGCGTGAGCGGCAGAGAGATTTGGGAGAAATTTTTCACAAACCGTCTATAATATCCAGCCAAGCCTAAGAAGCTCCGTACTTCGATTACAGATGTTAGTCGGTTCCACTTTAACACTGCTTCCACTTTCTTAGGATCGACGAAAATTCCTTCTTTAGAGATGACGTGACCAAGGAATCCCACTTCCTCTAACCAAAATTCGTACTTTTTCAATTTGGTGAACAGCTGATGCTCCCTAAAGATCTGGAGTGTAGTCCGTAAACGCTCCTCATGTTCCTCATAGCTTTTCGAATACACAAGGATGTCGTCAATAAAGATGATCACAAACTTGTCCATGTATGGTTGAAAAATTCGGTTCATCAAGTCCATAAAGATGGCCGGAGCATTAGTCAACCCAAAAGGCATCACTACAAATTCATAGTGCCCATATCTAGTCCGGAATGCCATCTTTGCTATATCCTCATTTCTGATCCGAAACTAATGATATCCAGATCTAAGGTCGATTTTTAAAAATACGCAAGCTCCTTGTAATTGGTCAAGGAGGTCATCAATTCTTGGCAGAGGATATTTGTTCTTGGTGGTAATTTTATTCAGTTCACGATAATCCACGCATAATCTCATGGTCTCGTCCTTCTTTCTGACAAAGAGAACCGGTGCTCCCCATGGTGACACACTAGGCCGAATGAAACCTTTATCTAACAATTCCTGTAGTTGTTGTTTCAGTTCTTTGAGTTCGGCCGGTGCCATCCGATATGGTGCTTTGGATATTGGTGTTGATCCTGGCATCAATTCTACTCCAAATTCCAACTCTCGCTGGGGTGGTTGTGTGAGGTTCCCAAATCAAAAATAGAATTAACATGAGGCAATGCATATCTTTCTACATAATATTAGAATATTGGATAAATAAATAAATGAACTTGGTAAAAATCTAGGGACTTTTAATGAAGAAAACGCCACCCGAAGCTTTCCCGCTCAACACACGTTCAAAACAGCCACCGCTTGATAAATGCTCGATCCTCCGCTCGAGCCGAAACAACAAAAGCCCAACCGCCTGATGCATGCTCAAAGCCAGCTCGAGCGACGTTTCCAGAATCCTCTAGAAACCCATACCGCTCGCTTGGCGCTCGAGCGGGAGCTCGAGCAGAAATTCCAGAACCTTCTGGAATAATCCCGCGCGCCAGCCGCCCTCTAGAACTCTCCAGAATCCTCCGCCGCTCGCTGCTCGCCCGATAGGCGCTCGAGCGGCCCAATGCCTATAAATAGGCGGGCAGGCCAGCGGCCAGCAGGCGCAGGAGAAGGAAGGGAGAGGGAGAGAGAGAGAGAGAGAGAGAAAGGAAGAGCCGTACGAAGAAGAAGAAAGGAAATGGAGGCTTCCAGGTCAGATTCCGAGTTCAAGCCAGTTGGAGAAAATATGGAATACATCGAGGCAAGTATTC
>JAODPA010068063.1:0-10346 GCA_025585075.1 Nepenthes mirabilis | reverse complement strand
ACAATAAATGTGTAGGATCCAACAAAAATTTAAAGCTAATCCAACACCATCGTCTAAGTCAATTGATGCAAAGAAAAGTACAAAAAATCGTTAAAATCAATTAGATATAAAAAGACCCAAAAAATCAAAATACCTGTAAAATATTTTTAAAAAAGTCATAATAGAACAGGTCGATAAAAATTTCTCATAACTAAATACCAACAAGTTATAAGGTGCTAATCGGTCGATCATGACCTTGAGTTTAAACCACACAGGACAGATTGAAAAATATTGAGTTAATTTTTTAGCTAGTTGACCAACTCTGTTTACATCGCCTATGCCTTGCACTCTAACCAATCGCTTCTAATGTACATGATCAACACAATTTGACACATTCAAACTTCTTTCAAAACATTTTATCCTCCTATGAAAATATAGAGTCTAGTCTTTCATACTATCTTCTTCTTTTTTTTCTCTCTTCTGAACTTTTATTATTGGATCTAAAAAACTTAATTGAATGTCGGAAGATAATTTAGATGTGAGTCATAATTTTTTTAAAATTTTTATTTTAATTTATAGTATGCATGATGTGTGTTGAAAGATTTAGAAATGTGATTTGAAATCTTTTAAATTAAGTCTAGACTCTCAATAACATAATAAAATGAACAGTAAATTTCATCCTGAAATTTAAATGGAATTCCAAGCATAGTTGGCATTAAGAGCATTAATTTCATCAGATCAATGACAAGAACAGGCGGGAACAACAACTGAACTGTCACTTTCATCTAAACTTCATTGGTAACTTTCATCTAAAATTCATTTGCTTCTGCGTGAATTTCTTTGTCATGTTAATCAGAACCAAGTCACAAAATCACCATGAATATCAAACCACAGCAGACGGGAAATTCATGCTTCATTAGTCTTTAACTTCAACCCTATTTTCTCTCTCGTTCTCTTTCTATTTCCATGAGGTGAAGAACTATGTGGCATCTTCCTCTGCAATACTGTCATTTAAATCGTCAACAAGATCGAATTTCAATGGCTTCTGTATGGTGATTCGCATCATCTCCGTTTCCAAGTGGAAGCAGTAGGTCTCAAACACAGAAGAGCTAACCACCACTTCAAAATCCAACAGGAACAGCAATTCCACTTCCAGCCTGTTCAATTCTGCATTGCTGACTCCACCAACTTTCGCATAAAATTCATTGTTATAATGTCTGCCATGAATTTCCAGCTCCAAACCAGTGAGTAAAACAAGAGATATCCATTCTGTAATCTTTCTTTAGAGAACAAAACAACACCACAGAAAGAAAGTGGATATTTCAGTACCCAAATCGGATTAAAATCATTCATATTGATTGTAAAGCAATTGTCGAAGGGCCTTCAAAGAGGCAGATGGACCTAAATCGTGACCCATGGCATCATGGACCAGGGTCTAGCGGGGAGCAAGGTGAGTTCCATTTGTGGCTAAGTCATGGAGTCCGAGGACCCAAAGGATCATAGAATCCGCTGGAAGAGTTTGGCAAAGTGCCTGCATCGCCTGAAAATCAAGTCCAGAAAACTCCCAACTTATGACTACCTCAACGGGGATGAGACCGGTACTACGCTAGCTGTAAGTAATTAATAAAGACGCTTTGATTCATGGGTGAGTTTTTGCCTCATGCTGAGTTCGTTCTTATATTAAAAATATATTGTTTTTGTTAGGATCTTATGGAGATGAATAATAGTAAAATAACAAATAAAGATACCATAGAATATATGATTTCACAAAAAAGCTACTCCAAAAGAAAAAATTATGAATCAAGGAGGAAAAGTTCTACTAATTTAGATTAAAATATGAGAAGAAATTAGAAGTGTTATCAAAAGTTGCTAAAAAATTGACTCATATAAACCCAAAAATAAAAGCATTATATTTGTAAGCAATCATCACATGGTCCACTTCTCTGAGTGAAAGAGCAGCATAGGCATGATTTCTTAGGGAAACTCAGCGGAAGCAATTTGTTCCAGTAGAACATAACATAAATGCCTTGTGAAAATTCTTTGCAGCTAGAACACAGTAAAACTTTACATTGTTATCTTTTTGGATCAAATAAAGTATATTTGAATCATATTTAATATATTTTTTTTTTATAATTNTTGAGGACACTGCAACGTCCGTAAAAACCGCAGCACCCCCATTTTCATTTTTCTATAACATAGAACAATTTTACCTAATATTATAAAATATATATGAATAATAAACAATTTAAAGATTGAAACTTTTGAAAATGGTGCTTCACATGCGTGCGAAGAAGAATGAGAAGGAGGAGAAGAGAGAGAGAGAGAGAGATTACTCGTCGTCAAGCATCTTGGAGGCAACCATGACAGAGGTAACAAGCAGCCGATGGACATTGAGAGAAACCACAAGGAGCTCAGGGTATCTGTGGATTAGCCTGTCTATGTAAATAAACCCAACTACGAAGCAGGAGGGACTGCAATTACTGTACTTGTATATCCTCTCCAAGTACTTTGGTATGCTTATATTCGGTGCTCTTACGCCATGGAAGACCTTCAAGTTCTTCCCCTGGGCCCCCGCGGCCGTCTCTTCATTACGCAGCTGCAGCTGGTAGCCGCTCTCCAGCTGGTCATTTCTCGTCACAAGCCGCTCCAATACTAGTGCCAAGATGACCAGCACCCTTGGCGTGCTTGGCTCGTCTGTGCTGCTGCGCTCAGGCTGTCGGCCGTTGCCATCTTCCTCGGCGCTCCCCTCTGACATCAGGATGGGTAAGCCATCTTTTGCTGTGCATTTCTATAAGACGAAGGCTTTTGGGGTGAGTGATCTGTGTAATCTCGTGTGTGGCTGCCGTCTGCTTGGGATGATTTTGATTATTGTATGGATGACACGTGTCCATTTCATCTGCTGGACGAGCCGTAAAGAAATGAAATCTTGGTTGGTTATCCCTACCGCATCCACTTGTGTTCATTAGAAATGGCGCCGAGATTGGCTGAAATTATAAAAATAATAGAGAGAGTATAAATATAACTAAAGAAATCTTGTTTATTTTTTCCCCTCAATTTTTTAGATTATCTAGGATAAATTTAGTCAACTATAAAGTTAGTTCATAATTATTTAAAAATTACTATAAAAAACTTACGTTTTTTGATAATTCTTAATTCCATAGTATAAAATTCAATGAAGATAGAAAAGGAAGACCTATTCAAACGAGAAAAAAACCTAGAGAATTCATGATTAGAATCTATTCATATCTCTTTTGGAGTGTCTTTAGTGAGACTTTTTCAAAGTTCCTACATCCATCATTTTCTTCGTAGTGATCAAGTGGCATCTCAACATGCACTTCTTGATAATCTTTTATAATAATTATCTACGTTTGAAAGGTACTCTAATGCCTGGAAATTAGACAGATAAAATGACTATTATCCCCCAATTTTTGGGGAAACTTAGGGAAGCAGCCGAGCTATCTGCATTGTTGTGTGTTTCAGCACTGTAAACTAGGTTTTTCCGGGCCTAAAACAGCACTCTTAACTTCACATTTAACTGTAGCCTATGTTATTAAATGCACCAACGGAAAAGAGATTTAACCACTACCGTTGCTTCTTAGCCATCTCGGGATCAGACTGTGCTCGAAATACGTAATGTGAGCTATCATTTATTTTCGTGTGTTGATGAATATCAAGATAGAATCACGGTTGAAGAGTTTTAATATGGATTTGTTGGGGGGAGGATAATCGACGTCGGCTTGGATGAATCGATAAAGAAAGATGAATGACGATAAAAACGAAATATAGCACACGGGAAGACTATCACAAATAAAATAAGATACAAAATTTTACGTAAAAAATTCTATTCTGAATAAGAGAAAAAAATTATAAGACTATGAGTTCACAAATCTTCACTATATAAAATTTGGTTACATAAACCCTAATACAAGAACCTGATGTTTGTATCAATGGACCCGAGTAGTAATAGAAAGCTCTAGAGTAAGAGTAAGAAAAATATTTTTCTTTATTTTCTTTACTTTCTCTCATTAGCGGCGCTCATTGATCTCTTTAATTTTACAAAGTGATTGGCCAAAATCTCTCTCAAACGCATTCCCTTTTTATAAACCTTAAAGAGAATTTAAATACGCTTTTCATAAACCCTAAAGATGAACAAGAGGAAAAAATTATAAAATTGTGAGTTCACAAATCTTCACTATATAAAATTTGGTTGCACAAACCCCAATACAATAACCCGATGTTTGTATCAATGGACCCGAGTAGTAATAGAAAACTCTAGAGTAAGAGTAAGAAGAATATTTTTCTCTATTTTCTTTCTTTTTTTTTTTACTTTCTCTCATTAACGGTGCTCACTGATCTCTTTAATTTTACAAAGTGAATGGCCAAAATCTCTCTCAAACGCACTCCCTTTTTATAAACCCTAAAGAGAATTTAAATACGCTTTTCATAAACCCTAAAGATGGCTGGCAGCCGATCATCCCTCAAGCAGTCTGATTTTTCTTCAGATTTTAGCACTCCGATCACCTCTCGAATTAGACAGTTCAATTGGTCGCCTTCATCTCGTCAATCTAACCGTTTGGCCTTCGTACTCGACATTGACTAGTTGTCTTTCATCATTGGCTCTGTCATAGTTGCCCTTCAACCCAATAGTCCGGCTAGACGCCTTGTAGCCCTAATTGCCATAAGTCATTTCGTCGCGCATGCGAACACCACAATACTCTATCTCAATATTGTACCAATGTGAATGTTCAGCCACACTTTCGATCAGCCTATCAATAAGATATGGGTCCATATGAGAATGACCTATATCCCAATAGGATTTAAACTAGGCTGGAAAACGTTAGATAAGAGGAAGATTAACACCGACAAACAGCGGAGGGTATATGACTTCTATAGCCATAGCAGCCTTGGGTTAATTCCAATTACCGTAAACTTCTAGACTTATCCAAAAAAATAACCTCTCATTCTCAAATCAATTGTATTAGGCTGGATTACTTTCTTACAAATATTATATTTATTATATATATTCATTCTTTGATTCCTTGGCCAAACACATGGAGGTTCAACTGAGACACACTTGAGCAAAAGAGTTCAGCGTGCAGCGGAGACAATGCCCAATCACTCATGCATGAGAGATGTATATGCCCATTTGAGATAGTTTTAGCACATTTGATGGGACTGTTACGTCGTTGCTAGTGGTTTTAGGTAATTATTGTGCCTAATATAGCCTGTGTCGTGTTCATGTGCCTGGGCAAAATTTTACCTTGATGTTTAACGCCAACATCTAGTATAAAGGCCACTCGATTTGTAAAACATACATTGTGAAACATTTGAAACCCTTTCGGTAGCAACTCAAGAGATATGAAAAATGAGATAATTTTTGTCAACCATTAAGATCCAAATATTGTTTCAATTTCACCTTCCTTAGTAATATATTATTCTATTATAGTTTTTGATATTTTTACTTGTAATTATTGGGTAAGGTAATGCCGGTCGGTCAGTCAAAAATTAAGCTGATAAAAATAATAGACACATAGCAAAAAAACCCAAACCTCCTGTCGACCGTCAGCCATCAATTTAGTAGGTATAAAGAATAAATAATGTATAATATTTTTAACATGAAAACCCTTCTAAACCAAGGAAAAAATTATATGATAAATTCAAAATAAGCTTTCACTATGTAAAATCGGTTACAAAAAAAATCTGAGATAGAATATCAACAACATACCCGAAACAGTAATAAGAAAAACACTATTTAGAGTAATGAAACTCTTATTCCCTCTTATCTTTTTATTTTTCTTTTCTCATTCCTCTCATTAGTGATACTCTCCGCTATCTAATTTTACAAGTGTGGTAACAGACGGCGAATGACAAGAACTTCCTTCTGCACTTTGCTCAATTCCACTCTCTTTCTATATTCCACCGCTGCTATCCTGTCACTATTGCAACTCCTTGTGAAGCGCTTGGTGCATTTTTATAATAACTCTGACTCCAAATCTCATCTGCTCACTTGACTTGATCTTATAAATAATTTATCACACCAACTTTATCATTTTCTGCACTTTCACCAATTCCCACGCTTCCTAAGACGGTGCATTTTCTGCAGGTCAACTTGCTCTACAAAGACGGCGCATACTCTGTAGGTCAACTACCTACTCTGTAAAGCCTATCAATTCTGAAAAGTCAACTGATCTCCAACGTCAGTTGCCAGTTTTCCAGAGAAGTTGTCCTCGGTCATCACCTAGTGTCCTCGGCCGTCACTAGTGTCTTTGGCCGTCACAACTTACTGTCCGTCCAGCTAAGCTCTTACTTCTTGGCCGATCAACCACATCTCAGCTTAGCCGGCTGACCTTCATGGCTGGCTTTTTGCTTGCCGTCTGTCCTTCATGCTACCCAGCTGACCGACTTTTTTCTTTCCAGTTGGTCGGCTTAAGAGCAGCATTCTTACTGTTCTTCTGGTTATTTATCGTGCGCACGAACACTCTAATTTTTTCACTCTGAGTTTGTCTATTCTGACAAATGGTTACTTCGACATTTGTCCACTCTGGTAAATTGGTCTCTCCGAGATTTGCCTACTTTGGCAAATGGTCGCTCCGACATTTGCCCACTCTGATAAATCTTCTCTCCGAGATTTGCTTACTCTGACAAATGGCCATTCCGATATTTACCCACTCTGAAAAATTGGTTACTCTGGTTATTTACTGTAGCCAATTTACAGTACTTCGAACTTCACACAAGTCCTGCGATCTTCTGATGATGTGTCTGTTTGTTGAGTTACTCATAATGGAATGACCAAACCCAACAGTAATTTCTTTTCTAATTTTCATCTTTAATTGTATTTGCCTTATTTTACCAAAATTATGGTTAAACTAAAGAAAGAGTTGTGTTTACATAGCCATTTTTACAATCATAATATATTTTATACTGATTTAAGGTCTCATAGTTTTATACTTTCATTTATAAGTGAGTTATGTGCATGTTATTTTTACTCATTATTTATTGTGATTATTTGTGGATTATCATTTCGTCTCCTCATAGATGTAATCAATGGACTTGGTGTTTTGATCCGATTGGAGATTTGTTCTTGATTTTGTTGTGAAAACTTGTGGTCTCAAGCCTAATAAATTGTTAGTTTAAAGTGAATAACGGAACCATCATCTAGGTAGACCGTCTTCTTCGATGGACACATTATCTCTTTCTTCAGAGTCAGTAGACTAGGAGGAAATTATAGAAGCAACTGACTTGAGCATTTCTCTCACAGCTTCTTCTACCTTAAGTTGGACTTAGATCATGTAAGCCGGATCAATTTCCAAGCCATATTGACTAATATGCAGTTTGGTAAAATAAAGCTGTTTCTGGTTTGCAGCAATTTCTACTGACGTGAAATCAATAGAGACTATTTATCATTGATCAAATTTATCATCTCATTATTTGAATAAGGAAGCAACAACAGTATATAACACAATAACATATAATTTTATGTGAAACCCTTATTAACTGAGAAAAAATTATCAAACCTTTCATTCAGACATATCTATACTTTATTTGAAGATCTAATTGTAAATGACCACTCAAGTCACTTGGTTATATATAGTACCTTCACATGAACACATGTGAGCACAAACTAGTAATAAGTCCACCCAAGCTGACTTATTCTCATCACACATAAGTCTGATGTTTGGCAACCATTAACCATCAGTAAGACGATTGTACAACACAAATATTTAATTACTGTCAATTTTAAACATACATCGAACGAATTACTAGATGATATGTCCAATGGATACATAACTCATAATAAAATGACTCTCAAAATCCAATACTATTTTGGCATGAAGATTAATAAATCATCCTGAAAGCTTTGGGTCATTGGGACTATATGAGCTACTATATCTGCAAAGCATGGGTTCTTTGAGAAGTTTGATGATACCTTTCCTTTAAAAATAAAATCTTTCTACACAAGCTTTTGTGTGTTGGGGTTCATCACCTGAATTCATACATGCAACTTGGCGTTGCAAAAATCCAACCCTCCGTCAGTCGACAATCATCAATTTAGTGGGCACAATGAACAAAAATATGTACAATGTTTTTAATATGGAAGCCCTTCACACCGAAAGAAAAAAATCACGGGACATTTAGTCCACAAATAAATTTTACTATTTATGAAAATAGTTATAGAAACCCCTTTTAGTTATAAAAGTCCTTTGAAAGTTGAGAACGAAAAACAAAGAGTAAGAATACAAGAGTAAAAGTCTGGCTACTCTTTGATCTCTCTTAAGTTTTTCTCCTTCTCACTTCTCTATACACCCATATATCTTGCTTGCCCAGCATGCATATATATATAAATTTCACTTGGAGACCGTCTACCTAATAGGCAGGTTATATGTGTGTAAAACCTGCCATTAACTCTGTAACCTACAGTCAACTTTGCAAATCATCACTCTGTCGGGAATCTTCTAACCCTTGTAGACTCAGATGGGTGCGGAAGTGATCCAGGTGGTCAACCGGATCACTGCTCCCATCGTACGAGTCAAGGGACTGCATCTTAAACTTGGTAGGCAGTGGACGGCTCAAGATCTCCGCTGTAAAAGGAGATCGGTCTAAGTCGATAGCGTGCTCCTCATCCTGGAACACGCGATTCCAGATTTTGTCCACTCGCGGATCTGCACGAGCGGCGTTTGCTGATCTCTTGGAGTTGAGGTAAGCCCTCAACTCCGTTCTGAACTCAACTCCGTTCTGTCCCTGGAGGGTTCAGCAGCCGGTTGGCTACTGCCTCCAATGGACCTGGCAGTCCTGGAGGCTCACTCCCGGGTTGCGTTCTTGTCGTCGGCCCGAGAGTATCGAGAATTTTTTCTCTCCAGACTTTCTCGCGGAGACGTGTTCCCGGAGGGTTCTTCAGGCCTGTTCTGGTCAAGAACGCAGGAGGAGGCTGGAACTGGATTGCTCCGGAATCTCTGAGGCCTCTTAGCTAGCTTTTTTTTTCCTCTAGCCACCTTTTTTGGTGACCGGTGTTGGGACGGCTGTTGGAGGAGTCGCTTGCAGTCGCTACTCGTTTTGAGTGCAAAGTATTTAGAGTAGACGATTGTTGACTTGCATCTGCTCCATCAGCTGCTAGAAGTAGGGCGCTGGTACTCCGCCCATTGTCCAGTTGATCGTAGCACCAGCAGCGTAGTCCCGGTCGAGATTGGTGGCGTCTCTAGCGGGGTCGCTAGTTTGAGCTATCGTGTTTACCATTGCGAATGCAGAATCAGACAGTGAAAGAGAGCGTTGTGTGAATTTGTGGTTGGCTTTTGTAAGCGGTTTTCACAAACGGCGCCAATGATGCGTCCTTGGATCCGAACTTTGAATAGATTCAGGTTAATCCGCTTGTCCTAGTTCCGGCTCCGTTCACCGAGTTTGGATCCTACACACCACTAAAAAGATCAGGAGGTCAGCGTGTCAGCGGAAAGTTATCATACCGAAAATATTCCGACGCTCAAGTCAATAAACAGCCTTCAAAATATCAAAAGGTCACAGAAATTGAGAATTGAGAGAGAAAGAAAGAAAGAAAGCAGGAGTGTGTATCTCCAGATGAAAGAAGGACGAAGCTGTCTTCTTGAATTTGGATGGTGGGGAGGCAGTAAACGGCTGCCAGAAGCACGTTTGTATGCCTTGGGTTTTTGAGTAACAGCAGAAAATGGAGAAGTGTAAGTCTGTGTCGTTGTGGGCATTGTATTAGCAATAGCTTGCATGAGTAGCCTTAGTAAGAGTTTGCGTAATAGAAAGCGTAAGTAACTGAGAGCGTAAGTAACTGAGAGCGTGCCTGGAATGAGGATTCCAGGACTTATTTATGGTTGAGAGGGTGATTTTCCTCCTTTGGAAGGAGTGATCCCCTGCGTGATTCTTGGTTGACCTGCCTTTCAAAGCTGATGCCAGCTGCCAAATGGATTAAGATAGTTTCCTTCCACGGTGGTCAGCGGCTTTCCAAATTGCTTACCTTCCTTCTGTGTTTTTTACCATTGGAACGTCCCAGTTGGTAAGAGATTGGGAAAATCTGGCGCCTTCCTTATGAGAAAGGCGCCGATTTTGTCAATATCTGTTTTGGGAGCCAACAGAGATCGTGAAAATCGCTATGAGAGCCGTTACTGACCGTCTGATGGATCGTGGGTTTAAGTGGGCCAGACCCATAAAAAGCCTTTTATTTTTGGCCTGTTGCTACAGTTATTCCGGTCAACGCTTAAGTTGACCGTTTGCACGCAAGTTAGCCGCCCGCTGTAGTCTAGACGGTTAACGATGGCGTTGACCGTCTTAGGCCTTTCAAGTTTTGGGCCTTCGCGTCCTGTTGGGCCGTTTTTAAGTTGACAGCCTGGCATGTCATTTTGGGCCTTCGT
>JAODPA010068062.1:0-10346 GCA_025585075.1 Nepenthes mirabilis | reverse complement strand
AGAATATTTTCAAATAATATCAAAAAGATATGTTTTTAAATTATTTATTTTTATTGTCAAATTTATCAACGTTGGATATTGGGTCACTCTATTATAGGCCCTACTTTTAATGAATGGGTCGTCAGGTAATTCGCTTGATTCCTATACGAAAGTCACACGAACGGATGATTAGATTGGCATGAAAGACGGTGCTTGACGGGCCATGAGCAGATGCTCATGCGTAAAAATAGAAATATCAGTGTCCGATAGGTGACTGAGGAGACTCATTTGCACTAAGAATAGAACAGAAGTGGCTCATGCGTTATAGGCAATAGAATCAACGTAGATTGTTTCATGCCCACGGGACTCTCGCACGCTAATGGATAATATGGGTATGCCTGATGTTTGTCAATGTTGTTATTGAAGGTCTTATACAATTTTAGGTTTATATCTGAGATCATTTTGTCACAAAAGAGTGATGTACGAAGATTGATTCTGAGCTCTCCACTTGGCTCTTGTTCTTTCTCTGCCTTGCCTTCAAGCTTAGATGACATTATATAGATGCAAAGAATCAATCAAGGCCGTTGAAGGAGATTCGATCTGGACCGCTGATGAAGCATTTACTTTTTAGTTGGTAAACGTCTCGTCAATATTTTAAGTAGATAGCTATCACTTCGTTGCTTTTGGGTTGGTAACCATCTTGTCATTGCTTTTGAGAAAGTAAGGTGGTTAGCCGTCTCTTCATGAATAGTAATGTGTCAGAAGTTACTATTCACTTTTGTCGAGAATTCACTGCAATAGAGAATAATAATGGGAGGAGCATTTCTTCTGCATAATGGATGTTCATGCAAGTAAATTGTTAGAAGAAAAAAAATATATTTTTTTTACATTCGTAGAGAGATGGTGAAGGGTATAATCTGAATACAGTCGGCAGAAAGGTAGGTATATCCGTAGGGGTTAAACATCTGATGATCCCCTAAATTGTATGTGATGTCATCCCTTTTAGCAAGATTAAGGCGATAAATACTCATTCCAATAGTAAAGATAAGCCAAGTTCCGTTGCTGATTGTGAAGCCTGAAATAACCGGGCGAATTCCTTGAACAATATCAAAAATTGTAATGGTTCGAAGGAAGGACCATTTAGTCTGCCTGATCCATATAGTAAGAAGCTGACGTTGTTCAAATCGTACCAGAGCAATAGTTGATTTTTTATCAGGACGAAGCTGCCATTTAAATAAGTGTAGATCCCAACTACAAACATCTTTAGAAGTCCATGCTCCGGAAGGTAATTATATTGTCGAAGATTTTTCAGTAGATAAGAAGATAACATGAATGAAAGGAGTTTGATTAAATTGATCGCATAAAAAGTATAACTCATCTGGCTGTAGAAGAACATAGTTATCTTGTCGTGGAGACCAAGAATGGGTCTTCTTTTTAAATTTGAATGCCTTCATCCATAACTTTGTAGTCGTAGAATAAGACCATAGTCCGTCTACTTCCATAGCGAATAAGCAGCAATCTTCAGGAAATCTCGTTTGATTAGTGCCGCATTCAAAAATAATTTCATGGCCATACTCAGGAGCTTGTTCATACTGAATCAGCTGCTGCAAGTCTTCTGATATTAAAATGGATTGACTAGTTTGTAATACAGGGTTGACAATATAAAAGTTGTCTGGGTTTAAAGTAGCAATAGGTAGACAAAAAAATAATCCCCCATTACTTGCTAAAATGCGAAGAAAGTGGCCAAGGATAGTTGGGATTGCATAAGGATGAATAATAGGGGTTGGAGAGAGGAATTGCCAAATGGGACTGTATTGACATTGTAGAAAATATCCTTCATCATCCTTTTGTAGGGCCTTATAGCAGTGTTGCTGAATGAATGCAGAGTTTGATAGGAATTGAAGACAGGGTTTTAAAATTGAAGCAAATTTGAGAAGATCTTTGATAGGAAGCCAAGAGAAAATTTTAAAAATTTGATCATAAGTAAAAAGAGAAGAAGAATACTCAGATTCAGGTTGAGAGGTCATGCTTGCCCTGTAAAAATTCTCTTGTTAAGAAATCGGGTAAAGAATTTGAAGTGCCCTTGATAAATTCGATACCAAAGTCATAAACAGATAAAATTGCCTGCCAACGAGCAAATATTTGCTTAAAGACTAAATTTTTAATGTCTTTTTGTAAAACATATTTGGCAGCCTTACAATCTATCCGTAGTAAAATTTTTTTATTGTATAGATCATCTTAAAATTTAGATATGCATAAAACAATGGATAAGATTTTTCTTTTTGATAGTAGAATAATTTTTTTGTGGTCCAAGCCAAATGCCAAAATAAAATCGAACAACCTGTGGTTGGGCTGTTCCTAATTTTTGTTTTAAGATACCACCATATCCTAAGTTGGACGCATCTATTTCTATAATAAGTAAGGCTTTAGGGTGTAGAATACCTAAACATGATAAATATTAAACTTATTATTTTAATTATTTGACAATATTAGTATGTTCATCAGTCCAGACTGGAGGATTTTTTTGAAGACGTTGATATAGTGGTTTACAAGTTTGCCTTAACTTTGGTATAAAATCTGCAATATAATTTAAACAACCTAAGAATTGTTGTAGTTGAGTTTTATCCTTAATTTTATTAGAAAATTTAGCAGCGAATTCAATTGATCTTTGAATAGGAGTTATTAAGTGTTGATAGATATTAAAGCCTAAAAATCTTATCTTAGTTTGGAATATCTTGATTTTTGGTAAAGATACAACTAATCCATTTTATTTAATAATATTAAAAAATTGATAAAGATGCTTAAAATGTTGGTCAATAGAATTAGAGAATACAAGTACATCATCAATATAAACGATAATGAACTGCGTATATGGATTAAATATTCTATTCATGATATTTTAAAATTCAGAAGGGGCATTCTTTAATCCAAAAGGCATGATATTCCATTCGTAATGTCCAAATGGTACTGTGAATGCCGTTTTATAGTGATCTTTTTCTTGAATCTGTATTTGCCAAAATTCAGATTTTAAATCAAACTTAGAGAAAATATTTGTATTATATAACCTATTAATTAAGTCACGTTTATTAGGTATAGGATACCTAATCCATTGGAGTGCCTTGTTTAAAGGTTTGTAATTTATCACTAGTCGAGAAATTCCTCTTTCTTTTTCAGTGTTTTTCATTACATAGAAGACAGAACAACTCCAAGGTGATTTAGATGTTCTAATTAATTTTTTGTCAAGAAGATCTTGAATCTCCTTCTTGCAGTATTCAAGCAATTCTTGATTCATTTGAATAGGTCGTACTTTAGTAGGAATTTTACTCTCATTGAAGTCTGATTCATATGGCAGAGAAACTTGATATTGCTTTCGATTCTAAAAAGCAGTTGGTAGAGTAGAACATACTTCCTTTTCAAATATTTAGAGTAAATTAGTAATTTTTGTTTGCACAATAGCTTGTCTTAGTTGTTTTTTGATATTGCCTGTTTGTATTTCTTCATGTAGATAGTTAATTTATTTTTCTTTTTTAAGTATGAGGTTTATTTGTTTGGATATTGTCATTTCTTATAATTCTTGTATTTTTTTTGTTTAATAGGATGTAGAAATTAGAATAGTATAGGTATTCCTAAGACATTAGTAGAAATACTTTCAGAAGAGGCAGTAAAAGGATATATCTGTGTGAAAAACGGTGTGTCAAGAATAACTTCTTGTTGTAAGTCTTTAACTAATATAAATGTTGATTTGAAGTAATAACCTTGGTTGCAAATTGCTACACGTGTTAGCTTATATTTGATATTTAACTTTGATCCACTTGCTGTATGTAACTTTTCTGTCGTTTTCTAATAATACTTAGTAGGAATTAACCCTTCTTGAATATAATTTTGGTCTGCACCAGTGTGAAGTAAGGCTATTAGTTTTAGATGATATTCTTGATTAATTATTAGAGTAATAAGACAGTACCATTTTTAAAAATTAATTTTTAAAATAAGTTATAAATATTCAATCTGATCAGTAGATTGTATTTCATAATTAAGATTTGTTTCTTCTTCTGTATTCTGTTTAGATTCTATAATAGAAAGTAGTGTATTTAAGTGCAATTCATTAAATTTTATTTCTCTTAAATCATCTTTTAATTCTTTTATTTCGGTTTTTATATGTTTAATTTTTCGTTGTAGATCTCCAGTAGTTACTTGCTGGAACAGAGAGGGCGAAGGATATTTATTAAATATTTTCGTTAAACTAAACTCTTCAGGTTCTTTTGGTGTTGTAATGAGTAGATCTTTTAATTTTTGTAAATATTACCTTTTTAATTCTGGATCATCAATTTTATCGATCATTTCAATTAGATATTCTGTCTCATTATTAGATCTTAACATATTAAGTTGAAGTTTACAATTACATACTTGTTTATGAGAATTATCGTTTTGTTCTTCGGATTTTAGTTCAGAGAAGGTTTCGGTTGATTCATTGATGTCTTCATTAATATTAGTTGCTTCATACTCAGAGACACAGTCACTTTCGGATTCATTATCACTTAATAATAGAGCAGTTAATTTGTTACTTAAAAGTGGATCATCTTTGAATATTTTGTCAATTTTCTGTTTGACTTTACACTTATTTGCCGTATAGCCAGGTTGTTTACATTTCCAATAGATTACTTTAGATTGTTGTAGTTGGTAAGAAGGTTTAGATTGAGTAGTTGATTTTCTGATAGTTCGTTTCCTATGAGGAGTGTAAGAATTAGACTGATATGGTTTTCTAGACACATACTTAGGTTTTTGTTGAGAAGGTGTTTTAAATTTTTCAATACCATACTGACAGCAAAAAGTTCCTAATTGGACTTTAAACTGTTTTTTATCATTTTGAAATTTTGTTTGTTCTCTATGTTCTTAACATAGTTGTAATCCTTCCTTTTTTTATAAAAATAAATAGTTGACCATAAATCATCTGATTCCATTGAATAGCTCGACCTCCTCCTAATTCAGTGAGTTTGGTCATGATTCGCTTTGCAAAGAGAGAGGAAAGACCAGCAACAAATCTTTCTTTCCAGAAAGATTCATTATAGTCTCGTCTTCTAAAGATATGTGTGAGAAACATATCTTTATACCAGCGAAAGTCTTGAAGAGTAGGACATCTAAGATTTGTTAGAATTACATGAGAGCTTAAGTGTTCATCTTCAACATTTCCTAAGAAGGCTTGACTGATAGTAATAATTAGGATTTCTAAGGAATTCGGTCTTTGAATGAATTGAATTTCTCCATTTGGTCCTTCTTGCTGAACAGATTCAGTATGATCTAAAATGTAATTTCTTTCATTAGCATTTAAAGTATTTTTTCACCAATACTTCAGAGTTCCAGTAAAACTAATTACTAATAATTTTGTAGCATTAGATTCAATCATTGTTGTATTACAGACACGATAAGTAGAAGCAGTAATCCCCATGTCATGTAATAAACAAGTAATTTTATATTCAGATTTTTCATCAATATTCCACTGATGTATATTATTAGTATCATAAATTCGAAGAGAATATTGATATCTTTCTTCGTATTGTATATCTGGTAGTGTAGGTCGTGGATAATAGCTTTTAGTAAAAGAGTTGGGCATATTTCTTAATCTATTGATTTCTTGATTAGATTTTTCGTTTTCAAGTAAAGGAGTATCAATAGTCTGAATAGCCAAAGTTTCAGATTTTTTAAAAAAATTTTCAGGTAATGCAGACAGATCTGTTTGTTCTATAGATTTATCATTAGTGATCTCATTAGAAGATATAATATCTTCAAAATTACTAGTAGATGAATCCTTAGAATCATCATCAGTTTTATCAGATTTAGAATTTTCAAGATCACTAGTACTAGTGGATATTTTTTTAGTTAAAGAGATATTTTCTTTTAATATAGGTTGTGCTTCTGGTGAGCCTAATAATATTTTATTTTTTATTTTTTATCTTCTGCTTTAATTGATTTTATTTGCCTGTATTCCTTGGTTTTCTTTTCCTGAATAAAAGGTAGGAACCACTCAAAGAATGGTAGATTTTTTTGTTCCTTTATCATCGTTTCTTTCCACAAAACTCGATATTCTTCTAATTCACGTTTAAAAAAATTCTTAAAATATCATTCTCTCACATACTTATTTTTATCAAGCATGAATTCTTTTCTAAGTATTTCTATGTCTGGGACAAATTCTTTCTTAATATAATAGTTAGGCATAAAGATCGACTCTCTATAATTTACCGTCATATTAGAAGTTGAACTATCTCCCCTGATTAATTCACTTAGCTAGGTTGCCATAGATTAACTTCTTTACGAATTTTACACAATATTTTCTACACAATTCTACAGACACAATTCTTCAACACTCTTGTAGAATCAGTTGACGGGACCATCCCCGGGACCACCCAATTACACCTTCTAGGATTTTCACGGGCTGACCAACGGTTAAACAGGCTGACCAACATTTTTCTGACTCAATGCAAGTGACACGAATTTATCGTGTATGCAAAAATATGTGAATAGATTATGCAAAAGTAATGCCAAAATTAAGTAAGAACAATTTCGAAGAGAACAGTGTCACCTATTCCCTCCCCAGACACAAGAAGCCGAGGCACTTGTCTCTGATACCAATTAGGACTATGTAGGATCTTTTCATCCAAAACTTTAAAACATGCATTACATTAAAGAGAGCAGAGAAGTTATACCAGCAATTAAGAAAACCTTCAAAGCTTTATTGGATAAAAATCATATAGGATTTCAGTACAGTAGAAGACAGAGGTAGCACACAAACCTCTGAAGGAAACCTCACAATACTCAAATACAACAACACTCAAAGGAAACTCTCAAAGAAAATTTAAACACTCGATGGATTTTTACAAGGAAGTAGGAAATCTAAAATATTTACAAGGATAGATATGAGAAGAGAAGAGATTCTTCTTACTTCTCGTGGACGGATGGAGCTCTTGGATTTCTCTTTGTGGTTTTTGAGCTCTCCACTTGGCTCTTGTTCTTTTTTTTGTTCTAAACTTTGTTAGCCTTATATAGATGTAAAGAATCAATCAAGGCCGTTGATGGAGATTCGATTTGGACCGCTGATGAAGCATCTATTTTTTGATTGGTAAACGTCTCGTCAATACTTTAAGTAGATAGCTATCACTTCGTTGCTTTTTGGTTGGTAACCATCCTGTCATTGCCTTTGAGAAAGTGGGGTGGTTAGCCGTCTCTTCATGAATAGTAATGTGTCGGGAGTTACTATTCACTTTTGTTGAGAATCCACTGCAATAGAGAATAATAATGGGAGGAGCATTTCTTCTGCATAATGGATGTTCTTGCAGGTAAATTGTTAGAGAAAAACGTTTTTTTTTTTTTTACATTTGTAGAGAGCTGGTGAATGGTATAATCTGAATACAGTCGACAGAAAGGTAGGTATATCCATAGGGGTTAAACATCTGATGATCCCCTAAATTATATGTGATGATATCTTTCTTAACCAGATTAAGGCGATAAACACTCGTTCCAGTAGTAAAGATGAGCCATGTTCCGTTGCTAATTGTGAGGCCAGAAATAACCGGGCGGATTTCAATATCAAAAATAGTAATGGTTCGAAGGAAAGAACATTTTGTCTGTCGAATCCAAATAGTAAGAAGTTGACGTTGTTCAAATCGTACTAGAGCAATAGTTGGTTTTTTATCAGGATGAAACTGTCATTTAAATAAGTATAGATCCCAATTACAAACATCTTTAGAAGTCCATACTCCGGAAGGTAATTGTATTGTCGAAGATTTTCTAGTAGATAAGAAGATAACATGAATGAAAGGAGTCTGATTAAATTGGTCACATAAAAAGTATAACTCATCTGGCTGTAGAAGAACATAATTATCTTGTCGTGGAGACCAGGAAGGGGTCTTCTTTTTAAAATTGAATGCCTTCATCCATAATTTTGTAGTTGTAGAATAAGACCATAGTCCATCTATTTCCATAGCAAATAAGCAACAGTCTTCAGAAAATTTTATTTGGTTAGTGCCGCATTCAAAAATAATTCCATGGCCGTACTCAGGAGCTTGTTCATACTAAATTAGCTGCTACAAGTCTTCTGATATTGGAATGAACTGATTAGTTTACAATATAGGATTGACAATATAAAGATTGTCTGGGCTTAGAGTAGCAATAGGTAGACAGAGAAATAATCCTCCATTACTTGCTAAAATGCGAAGAAAGTGGCCAAGGATAGTTGATATTGCATAAGGATGAATAATAGGGCTTGGAGAGAGAAATTACCAAACGGGGCTATATTGACATTGCAGAAAATATCCTTCATCATCTTTTTGTAGGGCCTTATAACAGTGTTGCTGAATGAATGTAGAGTTTAATAAAAATTAAAGACAGGGTTTTGATATAGAGGCAAACCTAAAAAGAGTTTTGACGGGGAGTCAAGAAAATATTTCAAACAAATGATCATAAGTAAAAAGAAGTGAAGAAGATTCAGATTCAAGTGGAGGAGTCATGACATAGTCACAGGCAGTTTGTTTAGCTAAAGTAGGAGGCTGTACTTGCTTACATTTGTCCTTTTTAGGAGGCATACTGGTCCTGAATGAATGTGTAAAACTTAATAAATCTTTGTTAAAACTTGCTTTGATGAACTTGTAAAATAAATTCGTCCAGAAAATAAATATTGATGATAGATGAAAACATGCTTTGAAAAGATTTCATTTTATGTAAATTCTTTTAAGAAAATGTTGGGATAAGAATAAAACATGTATGCAGAAAACATGTATGTCATGAGTGCATATACTATCTCTTTTGATATAGCGTTTTCGATTAATTCTTAAAATTAGAATAGACCATTCAAATATATTTTTCTGATTATAATTTGAATATTGTGGATATTTACTAATAATGTTTTGATTTCAAAGTGAAAAATATTTATTACTCTTTTTTCGCTTATTAATTGTTGGGTTTGAATATCGTATTTTGATATATTACAAGTTATTTTGAACGTGATCAGTATTCTTTTCTCTTCGATATCGAAAGTTTTTAGACACAATATATTTATTTCGTTCTTATTTAAGGCGTAAGTTATTTGCTAATCTTCTTAATAATTTCTTATTTGTAGTTTTGGATGAAATATACTTACTAAGTAGCTTGATATTATCTTGAGTACAAGTTTTTAAATAAGATTGAGTTACGTAAAAAGGGTTGAAGGAATTAAACTTGCATTTAGATTTTTCAAATAATAATATTCAAAATTTTCTATAGTCTACAGTAGCTAACTTTGATTCTGAAGAGTTAAATGTAGTCTTTAAGCCAAAAATTGTAAGATTAGGATTACATTTAGAATTAGTGAAGTTAGGATTAAAGTTGAGGTTAGAGTTAAATTTAGAATGAAGATTGTTATTGGAATTAAAGTCAAAGTTAGAGTCAGACCCCATACCCTCTCCAAACACATCGTGTTTGAATACGGAAGAACAAGGATGGAAAGGCTCAAATGAAGCTCAAAAGGGATCATTATAAAGTAAGTATCCAAGAGATGGATGAGAAGTTTGTTGATCATCTTTGATTAACATAAATCTATTGGATAAGATGATTGATTGATTATATAAAGATGGAGAATTAAGGATAACTTGATACATTGGATAGATAGATGAATCCTTTGGTTCATCATTAAAAGTTAAAATAAAAGATAAATTTCTAGGAGGATTAGGAGTATTAAGTAGAGACAAAATTTCTTCAAAAGATTTAACTGGTCTAGGTTGATGATTAAAGATAGATAAGTCTTTTGTTATACTAAAGGCAAAAGATTAATTTTGTATTCGTACTTCATTTGATGTTGTTTGGATACGAAAAGTATAAGGTTGTTTTAGGATTAATATATACGTATTTAGGATAGAAGACTTTTCATACGTTAGTGTCTTTTCTCTAGATGATAAATTATCGGGTAATTCCATAATATCATCGGTTGATAATTTTTTACTTATAGATTGTTGTAAAGGTATTGGTTCTAAATTATTTAGTTCTGTCGTTGTACAGACAGTGGTTGTTGTTGTAGGGTTATACTTAGACGTAGTAGGCGTAACAATGGTTTCCTTAGGAGTTAGTGGAGATGGTAGGATTTTTACTTTTTTTTTTTAGTGAAAGTAAGTCCCTTTTGTTTTCAACTAGTTTATGTTTTGCTAATGGAAGTTTTATTAGGCTAGTGTTAGGTGGAGGTGGTAATTCTATTTTATTTTGTTCTGAAAATGGTGAGTGCACTAATTTAAGTTTTACTAACTTGGTGGGTTTAATAGATTTTAAGAGAGGAGGTGGAGCTTCTCCTAAATTATATTTTTTCTTTCTCCTTTTCTTCTTCTTTTTCTTTTCCATAGTTTGAACTTTTT
>JAODPA010068061.1:0-10346 GCA_025585075.1 Nepenthes mirabilis | reverse complement strand
ATTTTTATATGTATTGAGTCCTATGTCCTGTCCCATGAGCATGTCCAGACCCACGAAGCAGACCGCGGCCCACAAGGGATCCAGAAGCCCACGTGAAGCTGTCAGCTCAGCCCAATGGTCGAAAGGCGCGAACCCGCGACGGAAGAAGGCAATGGAAACTTGCAGTGCATTTAATGCGTCGCCGGAAACAGGCGAAAAAGGCGAAAATGCTAGCCAATAGAGGTGTGGCCGGAACTGCGCCAGCAGCCCACGCTACCGTCTGCCCCACAACTCTCGCTGCCGTCTGCAGGCAGCCAACCAATCCCTGTTGGGGAAAAAATCAGGCGTGGTTAACAACGCTCAGCAGCGTGCCAGCCACGAAACATGACAACCGGCGCGACTCGCGGTCCACGACAGCGACCAGCGGCGCGTTGGCCCAAGCAACCGGCGTTTTGGCGCCTAGAGTCCAGCGGGGAGAGGCATATAAGAGCCCTCACCCCCCCACAGAGAAGAGGATTCTTGATTCTGAATCCTCGATTCTGATTCTAAATTCTCCTCTCCATCAGCTTTCTGAGCCCCGATTCCAGCAACGAATCATACCCAAATCAGTTTCCTTCTTCTCTACCCGCTCGCCGGGAAATCAGCCACCCGTAGCGATGCACCAAGGAAGTTAGGCCTTCCACTACCTGCTCACTGCATTTCCCACATCATTCACGAGCACCTCTCATACGCTTACACAGCATTCCTCCGCGCACCCCCTTAGCGTGTGTCATTTCCGTTTATTGCGGGAATTTGCTGACTTGAGCGTCGGAGCGGCTTCTGTGGGAAAAATCCTACCGGACCCCTAACCTTTTGTTCGTTGTTTGTATTGTGCAGGTCCAGGTTTACAAAGACGGAGATCGGACCCTTCTTCTGAAGCCCCCGCGCGCTGAGGAATCCGGAGGCTCCCTAATTCGTATGACAATCGTGAGCCTGGGACGCAACAATATGAAATTAAGTATAGCAAATTATTATTTTTTAGTATTACAATAAGTGTATAAATTTAATCGAAAAATGTATAAATTATTGAGATTTATATAATTGTACAAGCATTAAAAAAATTAATTTGAGTTTTATTTGAGAACATGATTGAATTATTTGTTAATAATATTTAGGTTAAATTTTACCTATAAATAAGCGATCGATTTCGACGGTAAGATTCGTCTATTGTGATGTTGCTGTTGATGCAAAATATTAGTGGATCCTACAATCATATTGGTGCAGGTGGCGGAAGGCTTGTCAATGGAGGTTGGCGCGATCAGCTGACGATTTTCTTTCGCTATTACATGACACGAGTACGCCCGTCGTGGTCATCAGGCTAATAGAAATCAACAGTATAACAGAGAAAAGAGTGCCTCTGCATGGAAAAAGTCTTGACCGAAACCAGCGACTCACCAAGCCAACAGTGCTTATGGGTGGAGGAACCCTAGTCGACGGCTTTCGCAGGTGGTTTCGACGGCGATCTGGTGTACCCACCGCCATCACTAACGATTTCGACTCCAATGGCTTTGGTGAGGACGAAGTCGCACAATCATCGTCAACTGCGGAGCTCGATTTCGCTCGTCCGAAGCTTGTTAGGGTCCCCAAGCGCACGTATCTCAAGCTCGTCGCAATTGATCCTCACAAGAAGGTCTCTTTTCCTCTCCCCTCCCTCCGCCATTTGTTGAGTTCTAATTTTTCTCAGATTCAAACGATGTACTTTGCCATTTTATTCCTTTAGATCATTGTCTCACTTGCCGATTTGCCTGGCCTCTAAAGGACCACGTATGATAATTCATAAGCATGTTCTTCCTCCTTCGTCGGCCCTTTCTTAGTTATTTGTTGTCCACTTTGGTTTTACGTTCACAGAGATGATTATTATGCTATAAATTCTTGTCTCGAAGTATATTTTGAGTAATACTAATTATAACAAGAAAATTGAATGATGCATGAAATCTAGTGGACGAAGAAATTCGATGAAGCTGCACGCAGTATAATACCAAAGGGGAAACAGTAGATATACTTATATCGCTTATGTATCAAAGAATCAAGGGTTTTATGTTACTGATAGGCTATTCTGTCTTTGGAAGCATTTATGTGGTCGCTTCCTATCACCTTTTTCTTCTATATTTGGCCAAAGTATTGGACTATTAGTTATTTTCTTGACGTCAATAAATAGGTTAAATCACCATGAAACTGGTAGCCAACTAATTAAGATGGGTTTCTAGCAGAAACTGGAAGGCCAGAAAAGTGAGGTTAATTCAAGAATCTTATATTTAAATGGGTCTTTTAGTGAATATGCTCTTAAAGAACTTTGTTTATACCTCTTCCTATGTCATGTTTACTTTTATCTTTACTAAATGACATACTCCACAATAATTTCATCAAATCATTCCTAGCATTTTGAAGGACCAATATGTAACTTCTATCTTTTGAAATTGTGTTTTCTCCTTCATTTTGCTTTTGAGCAGCTGCTGAATGGTCTGAAGATAGTTTTACTAGCCATAGAGATATTAGAGAGCTTTTCTCAATAGCTCGTTAGGTTTTTTGGTTTTCTTTTCATGCTTGGAGGAATTTGTGTTCCATGCATTTCCCCTTCTTTGTTTGTCGTTCTTCTCCTCTCCAAAGTAGAAAATCTTGGCTAGTTTCTGTTCCTTGCCTTTAACCTATATATTTATATTGTTATCAGGGCTACAAATTGGGCACACTCCCATGTTTGGACCCTATCCTATCATTGTCTTTATGCCTCCGCAGTTGACCTTAGTTTGGCATATCCCTGGGTCTTAAAGCTAATTAGTGTATCACTTGAGATATGCCAAGAAAAGTTTGACCTTATTTAGTTTATAGCCAGCTTGTGAACTTCATTTTGGTGCATGAGTTCACTTGCTTTAGTTGCTTTCGTAGAATTTGTTAACACACTTGCTTATATTGTTTGAGTTTAGTTGAAGCTGGGTTAGGTTGGGTTGTGTGCATTTTTCCTGTTAACCTGCAAACTATCAAATATGTCTAAATTTCAATATTCAAACTTGCTTACAAAGTATCTCATAAAATAAGTATCTTCAATTTCTTAAGCCCTGAGAATATATTGTTATGGGAAGCCAAATAAATGTAGACAATTAACGCGAAACAAGAGAGAAATTCTCATGCACAATTTTACATAGAAAACTTCTCCAATCCGGGGGGAAAAAGCACAAAAGTAAATGAGGAAGAGAATTCCACTATCAATAAGAGAGTTACATGGTGAAGCACTCAAACCCTAATATGTATGACAAAATCATATCCAAGTTACATAACCCCCCTATAGCTGTACCTAAATCAGGGCACAAAGCAGGTCCTCTGTTGATGGGTTGCTTTGGACTTCACTAAAATATAACAATCCAAGATTCCAAACATAGTTCAATCAAGGAAATCAAGACATACTCAACAAATATACTGCATAATGTCTATGGATTGAAAAAATATTTCGATTTGAATCCAACATTATTTATTCTAGGTTAGGTTTTCAATTGAGCCCAATGCCAGCGATATTTCCGACTTTCAAATGTGTATGGGTTAAGTTGGACTTAGATTGCTCGCTAACATTTGCCACAGCTCAAAACTGCAGGCCTGTGAAAAAAATTCTATGCTGAAATTCAATTATTACTTTCTCTAAGGTGGCTACTTTTTCCACAAAATAGAAAAAAAGAACAAAACCTTCATTTCATTATATTCATTGCCATGTTTGATGATTTTGATTGTTTTCAGTATAGCATAGTAACAAATAACAATATTGTTACTTCCCCTTTGAATTTGTAATCGTAGTTGTATCTAATGCAGAACGTGCTTGAAAAGGAATTCTTCACAGAGTATGGAGAGGCAAGCCAATATGAAATCCAAGAGGTAATTGGACAAGGAAGCTATGGTGTTGTTGCTTCTGCATTGGATACTAGTAATGGTGAAAGAGTCGCCATAAAGAAGATAAATGATGTTTTTGAGCATGTATCAGATGCAACACGCATTTTGAGAGAAATCAAGCTTCTTCGGTTGCTCCAACATCCTGATATTGTCAAAATAAAGCACATAATGCTCCCTCCATCTCGTAGGGAATTTAAAGATGTTTATGTAGTTTTTGAGTTGATGGAGTCTGATCTACACCAAGTAATAAAAGAAAATGATGATTTGACTTCTGATCATTATCGATTTTTCTTATACCAACTTCTTCGAGGCCTGAAATATATACATTCAGGTTTAGTTTCTTCTCCCTTTTATGCAATTGTGTTGATCTAAAGCTGCTATTTGCATCACGCACTTCAAAAACTATTTCTTGTGGTATAATCTTGCAGCGAATGTATTCCATCGTGACTTGAAGCCAAAAAATATCCTTGCTAATGCAGACTGCAAATTGAAGATTTGTGATTTTGGGCTGGCCCGTGTATCATTTAACGATGCGCCATCCACTATCTTTTGGACAGTATGTATCTATCTTTTTGGTGAAGTTCAAGTTTTGTGCCTTTGATGGTTTTTAGAAGTCTTTTAGGTTAATATTCAATTCAGTAGTGTAGTTGACAATTTAGTAGTGTTCTGTTATTATTTTTTGGGGCTAGTCCAAGGAATTTTAAATGATGGCCATTCAGCTGTCGAGTGTAGCATTTGAACCCTATCTATTCTTTGCACTGAAGTTGTGCAGTTCTGCACCTTCGTTGTCTCAGAAGTCCATTAGGCTACATTAGGTCCAGTTGTGTACTTGTACGTTGTTGGAAGAATTGTTAGTTGTCTGGGTTTCATGTGAGATCTAAGTTTCCTGCGAGTTTATAAATTTGCTAATATTATTTCCTGTCTTCAAGGATTACGTGGCAACTCGATGGTATCGTGCGCCCGAGCTTTGTGGTTCTTTCTTTTCCACAGTAAGTGTAGATATTTACTGTGGATAATTTATTGCAATACATGTTTCATTTATTTGCTGATATTTCATGCTTTTCATTCAAATTTTCTTCCTGATGGCCTCTATGTTAATCGTTGATGCTATAGTAGTTTATGGAAACTCGACACTTGATGATAAGAGGGTATGGAAAGAATGGAATTGAGATTTAAAGACCCCCTCAGACCCAGCTCAGCCTTTTCCTTATCCCATTTAAGTTGAGGGAAGATTGTCCTTTTATTAGTACTGGATCTTCACCCCACTTAGGGCTAGGGTTAACGAAAGAAAACGGAAAAAGAGAGCAATGATTGTATATGACATCTCATGTATACGGAATTAGCTGACATCCTTGGTGCTGTATTTAACAACGCATAAGGCTGAACCTGTGTAGAGTTCCCTTTTTCCTGAGCTTTAACTAAGCTGACATACTTAATAGTTGGGATTTGGGGCTACTTAGCAATTGTGTTCAATTTTGGTCTATAAATCATCTTAGATTTAAAATAAATGTAGCAAAATGTGGATTTGTCTGGTTATAGATGAAATAACTTACTGTGAGATCATTTTAGTTGAGCGGCTTCACGTTGCACTAGATTTTGTTCCCCTTACACCTGCATTCATGCCAGCATGCACCTAGTTATCTGTGACATTTATGAATACATGTGTGTATATGTCTATATATAAATGCATGCTTCTCTGGGAGAAAATGCATAATCAACCTTTGAGGGATTCATTGTGCATTTTGTTTAACTCCTTGTTTTTGCAGTACACACCTGCTGTTGATATTTGGAGCATAGGGTGTATATTTGCTGAAATGCTGACAAGAAAGCCTCTGTTTCCCGGGAAGAATGTGGCGCACCAACTCGATCTAATGACTGATTTGCTGGGAACTCCTTCAGCAGACTGTATTTCAAGGGTTTGTTCAGCCTCCCATCAATCACAATTGTGTATATGTATGTGTGTTTGTGTGGGTGGGTGGGTATGTGTGTGTCTGTATGTGCGTGCGTCTTCACACTTTATGTAGATTCTGTTATTATTATCTCTTCGATTTGCTTCATAAATTTTGCAGATTCGAAATGCAAAGGCTAGAAGATACCTACATAGTATGGGGAAAAAATCCCCGGTTCCTTTCTCAGAAAAATTCCCTAATGCAGATCCATTGGCACTTCGTCTACTGGAACGACTGCTTGCATTTGATCCTAGGGATCGTCCTACTGCTGAGCAAGTAAGATTTAGTCCAACCATCTGTCAATTAGCTCTATTACTGCCCTGGCTCTTATTTTTTGACATTCATAATTTTTATGGTATTTTTTCTAACCCTTCCCCTTCCAGGCCTTAGCAGATCCATATTGCTATGGTTTAGCAAACGTGGAACGTGAACCATCCACACAACCTATTTCACAACTTATGTTTGAGTTTGAGAGGAGGAAACTGACAAAGGACGGTGTGAGAGAGCTTATATATAGGGAGGTATAGTCACTGTGAGTGGCATGTAGCACTTTATGTTGGTACCATCTTTCTGCTGTGCTTAAAATCTCTTTGCAATTCATTTCAAAAGCAGATTCTGGAGTATCATCCCCAAATGCTGCAAGAATACCTTCGTGGCAATAATCATACTAGCTTCATATATCCAAGGTCAGGAATTTAGTGTTTTTTTTTTTTAATGCTGTCGAACATCCCAATGGAAAAAAAAAAAATCCACTATGTCTTGTGCTTTATGCATATGGCTATCCTTCTCCTGTTCACCTGTCCAACCCTCACAAAGGAAAAAGAAAAATGCAATGTTCTAATGTGTGTTTGTGATAGGTGTACTAGATGTATTACCTACCCAGTCTGTTCCTTGATCCCATGATCCAAACATTTGATTATAACAAAAAAGATGGGCACTTTTTCTTCTTTTTTTGGCATGGTAGAAACATGAGAGCACCAATGAGACAATACCCTGCCAGATGCATTCCTTCACCAGTGAGGTTTCAGTTCATCTCAATCAAGGCGCATGGCCAGCAATCTTATAATCTTGACTTGCTCAGACCACTACTTTGTTCATATTCGAGCTTATCTGTATGCTAACCTTGTAATTTTACCAGAATGTAAATGGAACATTGAAGTCTGGTCTTGAGTTGGTCCAATATTATTCATTTGGATTGAAATGCTACCCATAGGAAGGAGGATCCACCGTCTTAGTCTCATAGTAGAGTTAAGCAGAGGAGTAACAAGGTAAGGAAAGATAAACAGCCAATAGAAGATCCTACTCTAACTTCATAGTGCCAAAACTACTGTTGCTTGTGGGTTAGTCATGTGCTAACAGCTTTGTTTGAAATAGATGGTATAGTTTGGCTGACTCCTTGAATTAAGCTTTTGTTTTGACATGCTATGTTTTTCCTCATTGCTAGCAGGTGGATGGGTTCCTGCAAACTTGTTTGGCCTTTTTTGATCATAAGCATTTTTTATGGGGTGACGAGTGAACAAATCATTAGTCAAATGTGCTTTTCATTTAGATCATTGAAATAAATGTGTGCTAGTATGTTGACTGACTCAAAAAGGAAGGTTCACTTGCTATCCACATTCTGTCGATGTATTCTTCCCTGGCTTTGAAACAGCTTGGTGGCAGTTGGTTAAGTTATATAGTTGTTCTGAGAATAAAAATTACTCTTGAACTTTCATCTAATAACTTATGCTTTCAGAATGAATGGCTGGTTAGCATGGTGTGAGAACCTTCCTCAATAAGAGGTTCAAATTTGAAATCCTTTGAACCCTCATGGAAATATCTTTCTGCATGAATTATGGCATGAGTTTGTCCTTTCACAAGGGCATTCATATAAGGGAGCATGTTGACGGATAAACCAATTTCGAAGCCTTTAACTAACTGTTCAGCTTTTATGATGAATGGCTCATTGACCAGAACCACCTGCTTTTAGGCTTCTTTTTTGTGTGTTTGGTGTTTTAACTTTTCTTGGCACTTTCCATTCTCTATGTTACATGAACTGTGTTTCAGGTAGGAAGGTGCTTGAAGAGAGGAAGGGGGGGAGGGGGAAGAGCAGATTACCACATTGCATTATGCTTTGTCATTTTTTCGATGTATTTTGGGGATCTCAAATCCTGAAATGAAGGTATTGTCCATAATCTTTCTGTCCAGCACGCCAGCTGCAAGTACTCGGTGATTTGTGCTATTGCCAGAGGACTTCAATGAAAAAATAAATTGATCTAGTTTGGGCAAAGAGTGTGGCTGGTTTGAGATTATTCAATCTCACAAGTCAAATGCAGGAAAAGTTTCATAATTAACTGGATGTTCGAGTCATGGAAACACCTGTTTTTTGTTTTTCTTTTTTCCATATTTCAGTCCTTAACTCCGTGGAACAATATGCTAATGCTAAAATATGGAAGAATTGAAATCTTATATCAAAAGAATATAATATAGATTGTATGGATTGCCCAAACAAAAACTCTTGAGCAATGAACAACCAGAGCCTATTACCCACTGTATCGAAAAATTTTCATTAATGAAATATGGAAATCCATTTGAAAATAAAAATTAGACATGTTTGATGAGGTAGTTGTTGCTATCTGCTTCAATAAGGAATCATTGGTTTGATTGAATATAACTACTCGCAAAATTCTCAGCCTCTGGCAAGGAAAAATGGCTCAGCTGGCAACCCGTATGATTCACACTTTTATTTTAGTACTGATGACCATATATTTGCTCAGTGATTCTTCTAATGAAAAGGTTTCATGCCTTACCTTCTCTAGTACTCATTTTCTTGACCCTTTCCTTTCCAGAGATAGAAATGTCTGTATTAAAAAAATAAATAAGTTTATAGAGACCAATGCTTTCCTTTCATTTGCCTGAACAAACTTTTGATGTCAATTCAGTGGATTGGATCGATTCAAGAGGCAATTTGCCCATCTGGAGGAAAATTTTGGTAGAGGTGAAAAATGTGCACCCCTTCAGAGGCAGCATGCATCCTTGCCCAGGTAAACTATTTCAGCAGCATGTGTTAACATTCTCCAGTGTCAGGTGCGGATCTACATATATATGTGACTGGGGTCAATTTACTCCACAGGGAAAAAAATAGATTTAGATGGTGATATTGATAATTGAACTGAATTTTTTTATTAATCCTGTTGAAATTTATTTGTTTATCACTGTGATTCACTTATCTCTATGAAATTAGGTGGGTTTTCACTACTTTTATCAATAAGAATAACATGATCGTGTTAACTTGTCTCTTTTATAAAATATAGTAAGATTATGGAACTATGGACCCTTCTATTGGAAAAAAAATTCTGACTCTGCTCCTGGTCATACTGTTCCAATTTTTGGTATTGAATTGTATTTCATATCGTATTGTTCATGTTTCTCTTCGTAGGGAACTTGTCTGTGCTCCTGGAAATGACAACACTGACCAAAATATCGACAACGAACCACAGAGGGATGCTGCTGCTGCTAGTAGGGAAACTCTTCAGAGCCCCTCAAAGTTACACGGTATCACGGAATTTGAGATTTCTGACAAAGATATATTGTCCAAGCAACATGACCCTAGTCAATCATATTGTGGTGGTCGTGGCCTGATGAAGAGTGAAACTATCAGTGCTTCCAAGTGCATTGGTACAGGAGGGAGGGATCATGAGGTTAGTCGTTATCCGATAAATTTTGTGATGGTTATAGGTTTCTTGTATAACTATACATCAAACGAGGGCTGATATGGCCCCCCAATTGAGTGACTTTTATATTCGCCCAATGATTAGGATTAGAAGTCGGTTGGATATAATTTCTGCCACTTTTAAACCTAATTTTTAATTATAATTGTTAAGTGAATATGGAAGTATCCCAATCGAAAGGACGGTACTCACATCAAACAAGTTCCTCCGAAATGCTGGATCTTGAACTTGTTTGACAGTTTAGCAAGCTGAGTTAAGCTGAGTTGGGTGTGAAGTGCGTTTGACCCAAATTAAAGGGAAATGTCCGCCGGATATCTTTGAGCATTTTTTGGATGCTATCGGACATGAAAATATTTATCCATCCATTTATTTTTCTAAGTTCGATAGTGTAAATTGATCAAAGAGACGCGATATCATTTATGGGTGTCTCTTCATGGGTGTCTCTTCGAAGTCCAAAAGATGCTCCTACACCCTCTTCTGGTTAACTAAGAGTCTAAATGTCATTATGTGCATAGAAATTTGGACTTTACTTAGATTTATTGCTAATTTTGTGCACAATTATTCCAGGAGAAGACAATTTCTGAGGACGATGGTGTGATCAATGGCTTGTCAGGGGAGGCCGCAGTACTCCATATTTGAACTTTGATGTGTATGTGCTGTTTCTGCCACACACAAAATTTAGAGCTTCTCCAAAACCTTCATGTTATTTAAGAATATCTAATTATACTTAATATATTATTTAAAAAGTAACTATATTTTTGGATAACTCATGGTATTAGAAGGGGATAATATACGA
>JAODPA010068060.1:0-10346 GCA_025585075.1 Nepenthes mirabilis | reverse complement strand
ACTTAAATTCAAGTATGATAATATATAACCTTTTATAACTGATGGGGACGTCAGTATCGGGCTGGCCCACGAAAGAGAAAATGACCTAAATTCACAACGACCCAATTCTACCTAGACGATCAACGCTACCACTGATTGGATAAAGAGCAACTGCGCTAGCAGAGGCCCAAGAGCAGGACGACCCATTAAAGTCTAGAACGGTCAACGCTTTTATTGACTGAAAAGGTGGCCAGTAGACCAGTTGGGGCCTAAGACGCACGCGGCCCAAGCACTAATTGGTCCACGTGTCTATTTTAGAGCCACAACGGTCATTTGCTATAATTTTTTGAATTTTCAAGAAGGCAAGCCCCATTGTAACGGTCACTTTCAGAATCAGTACGCATTTTGGAAACAATGCCCTAGAATTTGTGCGCTGTCTACTGAAAACCCTAATAGTTACAAATTACAGAAGAAAAGAGATTAATATATTGGACCGTTACAACCAGAAAGACGCTCATGCCTACGCTAAGGAAGACAACAATCCTTAACAAAGTACGGACATCCAGCCACTCTACGTAAGGAAGGTAACCCAGTACCATGGCTATAAAAGGTCATGGAAGCTCCCTTCAAAGGCACGCTCTTGAATATGCTCTCAAACGCCCGCAAAAAGCCTTCGAGCCATCTCAAACTCTCAGAAGCTCTCTAACTCTCTTAATCCTTCAAGCATGCTCTCTCTCTCTCACCTACTAGTTCCCAGCAAACTCTGTATTGAGAGATTCTGCTACTAACGAGCAACCACATAAGTCACTCATCCCATGAGCACATTCCCACCTACACAAATACTCATCAACATTCATACTATATCCACTGTATCCACCTTCTCATTTTAGAAGGCTGATTGCTGATTTGAGCGTCGGAGTATTTTCGGTAGGATCACATTAAGCCGTCACTTGACTTCTTGTTTGAAATTGTGATGTGTAAGACTCAAAGCTAAGCAAATGGAGACCGAAATCTAATGGACCACTCGACGCGAATCTGTTCAAATTTAGATCCAGGAAGTATCACTGGCACTGTCACTAGGAAGCTAACAAAAAGCTAACCACTTTTAGCTCTGCAAACGCTTTCTTTGACAAAGTCAATACCATCAGGCAGAATGGAGAACACCAGAGTCCAGACTAGCATTCCTGCTAGAAGTACTACTTCTCCTAACCAGGACCACTCTGCTGGTAACCTAGTCGAAGGGGCACCCACTCCATTCATCTAAAATCTGGCGAAGCAGATAAGCAATATGAACAAAATACTCTTGATACTCTGTACCCACTAGGGTAAGAAAGGGTAAGAAGAAGTAGAGGGCTTCGCCCACTATAGCTCTTGCCCAAGCCTTAAAGAGAGGAGGTCAGAGGAAAAAGAAGCTGGCCAAGAAAGCTTTGAGATCGACCAACTCTCATAGTCCGGAGGCCTTCAACGCCCAAAGCCATCTTTGACTTGAGAGGCGCTTACGCCACGGGATTTCGGTTGAGAGTCCAGAAAGAAGGAACCCCCGATATACTCGGAACGAGCCAAGATCTCAGGCTCAGGGGGAGCCTCCCAAAACAAATGATCCGTCAGTGGCAGTAGCCGACTGGCCACACGAGGCATTGTCGAAAGAATGAAGTTGATGACTCATCTCAATTCGAAGAGATCTAAAAATGCCTCCCGAGTGGAGGCAAAAGTTGAAAAGATCTGGAACTGCGTGTTTAAGAATGACAACGAGCATGCCACAGATTTGGAGAGATCTCCCTTCGCTGCTGAGATCTTGAACTGCCCACTACATGCTAAGTTAAAGATGCCGACATTGGATTCTTACGATGGAAGTGCTGATCCTCTAGATTACCTTCGCACCTATCTGAGTCTCCAGGTCCTAGAGGATTCGATAATGTGTCGATACTTTCCGCTTACCCTAAAGGGAGACGCTCAGATTTGGTTCCCCCGGCTCCTATCAACCTCGATCCAAAACTTTTGAGAGCTCATTGATCTCTTCCTGGCCCAATACGCTTCTAGCCACCAGGAAGAAAAGCAGTCATGGTATCTCTCCCATATCAAGCAGAGATAGGTAGAGAATCCAAAGAAATTCCTAGAGCACTTCGCAATAGAGGCCAGAAGGATCCCCAAACTCACCGAGGAGATAAAACTTAGTAGTTTCATCTCTACCATGACGCATGTAGACTTCTTCAAGTACCTAACCCACAAGAACCTGCAGACCTTTCGGAAAGTGAAGTCTATCTCAAGGGCCTATGTAGCCACCGAGAAGGCTAACGAGGTGAAGCATCCTAAGAGGACCGACCAACCTCGCTCTTTCCTTACTGATGGAAAGAGGAAGAACAGTGGCGGCGATAATCCCTACCGGAAACAACACAGGACCGGAGCAGTGGATCACAAAGAGTATAGGCTGATCAACCTAACTCCCCTCAACGATACACGGACCAACGTCCTCATGCAGATCTATGGTGAAAAGTTCCTCAGGTGGCCAAAATCACTGAAAAACGTGGAGGGAGAAAATCCAGCTACGTATTGTGATTTTCATTGATCTCTAGGACACACTACAGAGGATTGCAAGACGCTCTAACGGGATATTAAGGAGCTCATCCAGAAGGGACATCTCACCAGGTTTGTCAGGAACCCTGGACAAAGTTCTGGCACCTCAGGCGGGAAAGGATCAGATCCATCCCAACCACGGAACTAGATCGCGGCTGGCGTAGTCAGCATGATCACGACCCGACCAGCCAGAACCCAAGCAGATCACAAATAATGGCAAGTCGGATGGAAGAAGCAGAAGACGGAAGAAAATGTCATTAGCTTTAGTGATAGTGACATGAATCATATAACTTCCCTACACGTTGATCCCCTCATTATATTTGCACTCGTTTCAAATGGTACTGTAGATTACCAACTGAAACTATTTTTCATTGATAATAAAAACTCCAAGGATTTGCTTTATCTCGATACTTTTTTTAAACTTGGATTAAAAAAGAATCAATTAAAACTTGCCGAATGGTCACTGTACGGCATAGACAATGAGCTTGTGACCGTCCAAGGAACGATACGGTCGGAGGCCACCCTGGACACGCACCCTAGAACGGCGAGTCATACACTCACCTTCTTGATCTACGACCTACCCTCAGTGTACAACACTATTCTAGGTAGGTCATGCTTAACAGCGTTCGGAACCGTCACTTTAATACCACATTTAAAAATAAAGTTTCCAATAGTATGCGGTATCGATGAAGTGTTGGATAACCAAGTGAATGGGTGGACATGTTACATGTCCCAAATTGCACCAAGCAGTAGCAGACGGCCTACAGGAGAGCTGGACCACCGAGATGAGACAACTTTATAGCAGGCCCAACCCGACGAGGAAACCAACCTAGTACCACTAACCCGAAGAGGTGTGTGCAGATTGGGGGCTCACTCGCCGGACCAGTGCGTGATGATCCGATAGTGTTCTTAAGACAGAACGTTGATATCTTCAGGTGGATACCCGCTGACATACCTGGAATTTCGGTTGGAGTAATGGTCCACAAGTTGGGCATCGATCCCGACCGTAAGCCCGGAGGTAAAAGCGGAGGAACAATTCTGTGAAGAAGCACGTCACCATCTGGGAAAAAGTGAAGAAATTTCTGGACGTCGGCTTCATCAGAGAAGTCTAGTAGCCGAATTTGCTTTCCAACGTCGTCCTGGTAAAAAAGAGTAATGGAAAATGACGGATGTGCGTCGACTTTATCAATGTCAACAAAATATACCCAAAAGATAACTTCCCTTTACCCATGATCGACCTGTTGGCGGACTCGACTTCTAGATAAGAGCTATTGAGTTTCATGGACGCATACTCAGGTTATAACTAGATCTAGATGAGCCCAGAGGACGAGAAATACATCTCGTTCATGACCAACCAAGGCACCTATTGCTATAGGGTCCTCCTTTTCAGTCTAAAGAACGTAGGTGCCACCTATTAAAGGCTTGTGAACAAGATATTCGAGAAGTATAACGGCCGTAATATAGAAGTGTACATCGAAGACTTGCTCGTTAAGAGTAAAACCACCAATGAACATATTCGTGATTTGGCTAAATCCTTTGAGATACTCTGCACACACTAGATGAAGTTAAATCCTTCAAAGTGAGTCTTCGAAGTATCTTTAGGAAAGTTCCTAGGTTTTATCGTCTCTCAACGAGAGACCGAAGTAAACTCAGAAAAGATTAAAGCCCTCACGGACATGTCTCCACCGCGAAGCGTCAAGGATATCTAGAGGCTAACCGGATGACTGGCATCACTGTCCCGCTTATTGGCAAAGTCGGGGGACAAGTATCAACCTTTTTTTAAAGTACTAAGGGGGACTAAAGAAAACAGCTTCTAATGGACTGTAGAGTGTCAGGCGACCTTCAATGAGTTGAAATAATACTTGGCCAATTCGCTGTTACTAATGTCACCCAGAGACGGAGAAGAGTTATATCTCTACTTGACGGTATCAACGGTGGCTCTCAACTCTATTATCATTCGTCAGGACTCCAACTCTCAATTGTTGGTCTATTATATGGGCAAGACATTGACCAGTGCAAAAACACGCTACCCACGGGCTGAGAAGCTAGCTTTGGCACTTGTCTTCTCAGCCCGTAAGCTGAGATCGTATTTCTAGGTCGTCTAGACATCGTTGTCTTGACCGACCAGCTGCTAAAGGGAATCCTCTAGAAACCTGATGTTTTTGGACGGCTGGTTGAGTAGGCCACTGAGTTGGAAGAGTTCGATATCGAATTTCGGCCCAGGCCAACCATCAAGGGCGGACCCTGGTAAATTTCATCGTCGAGACCACGACCTTAGTTACTAATGAGCACCCCACTGATGACATGGGTCATCACCGAGAAAAGCCGAAATGGGTTCTCAATATGGACGGTTCGTCTACAAATTCAGGTAGCAATGCCGGAGTAGTCTTAAGGGCCCCAAACGGATTTGAGGTGAAGTACTTCTTAAATTTGACTTTCTGTTCACTAACAGCGTTATCGAGTACGAAACCCTTTTGATTGGATTACAGCTAGCCAAAGAGTGCTCAACTTGGTGGCTAACCGTTTACATTGACTCAAAGCTAGTTGTTAACCAAATTAACGGAAGTTTCGAGGCGTGCAACCTTCTCTTGGCCAAATATCTGGCCAAGGCGAAGGATGCCATACGGAGATTTGACAAGTTAAACTAGGTTCACATCACCAAAATTGAGAACCGAAAGGCCGACTAACTTGTTAGAGCAACAGCGGCCAACGATCCAAAGTAGTACTTGAGGGATATGATGGAGGTTTTGAACACTCCCGATATTGAGGAGTAAGAAGAGTACAAGTCTCCGACGTCGAAAATTAGATAATACCTAACTGGAGATATCTGGCGGACGGAGTACAGTTAGAGAATGCAGACAAAGCCAAGAGGATCAAAAAGACGGCCGGTTGATACACCATGGTTGATGGACGGCTCTATCATCGTGGCTACTCGACTCCATATTTGCGGTGCCTCACTCCCGAGGAGGCCAACTACGCTTTGAGCGAAGTACACCTCAGGATATGTGGATCACATATCGGCGACAAGAACTTAGCGTTCAAAGTCATGCGCCAAGGATATTATTAGCCTACGATGAAGGACGCCATGGAATTCGTGAAGAAGTGTGAGAATTGTCAATTTCATGGCAATCTTCACCACTAGCCACCTGCAGAATTGAGATCCCTCCAAGCTTCTTGGCCTTTTGCGTAATTGAGGTTTGATATTCTCAACCTAGTTTCCATTGCGATTGGGCAAATAAAATTCATCATCGTGGATATTGACTATTTCACCAAATAGGTTGAAGCCACCCCACTGGCCAACATCACCAAACACAATACCTTAGAATTCGTCCGCCAAGGCATAATGTACAGATTTGGTGTTCCCAAGGTCATCGTGACCGACAACAGAACCTAATTCTCGAAAAAACACATCACCAAGTATTGCACCAATCTCAACATCAAATTGGTTCATACTTCGGTAACATATCCCCAAGCAAACGGACAGGTAAAAGTCACTAACTATATGCTACTCCCTGATTTGAAGACCATGATAGAAGACACAAGGGGCTCTTGAGTCGACGAACTACCTTCCGTCCTATTATCATACTAGACGACTCCCAATGAACCAACTCGTGAGACACCCTTCAGTCTCTGCTACGGGATTGAAGTGGTAATTTTAGTTGAGATCGGGCTTCTAACTCTTAGGGTCGAAGCTTTCGACCCACTTAGTAACTGTTAGAGGCTTAGGGAATACCTAAACTTGTTGGAGGAAACCAGTGATGTAGTCAAGATGCGGACAACAACTTACCAGCAATGAATCACCCGCTATTATAACAAGAAAGTGAAATCACAACAATTCAAAATTGGGGACTTGCTCTTACGAAGCATAGAAGTTACCAGTAAGACCACCAATCAGTATGTATTTTTTTTTCTTCTTCTTTTCAATATGAATGTTTACTTGCAGGTTGTACGAAATAAAGGACCTAAATTTTTCCTAAATCGAGCGGGTTTTTACCCGTTCGTAATTAAACTCTAGTCATCCAGGCATCTCGTAAGCAGTTAAATTAAACACTACTCATTCAGGCTACCCATAAACGATCAAATTAAACCCTGATCATTTAGGCGGCCATAGATGATCAAATTATATCTTGGTCATTCAAGTGACTCATTCGCGGTCTAATTCCAAACTTTATGGGGCTTAAGTGGCACGCGTGACGACCTCCTCCAACAGGAGTTAGCATTGTCAATCTACGATGGTTAACATCCCGGGAGTAAGTGCTCCATCCAAAAGATGGCTGCTCAAGATCAAACGTGGGAAGTGCCACTCTAGTCTCAACTCACGATCGGCTTGATATCACTTCAGGATCCACCCTGATATCTCCTTAAGGACTTAAGTCCATCTAAGAGTGCAACAAACGTCTGCAATGTGTGAGACGGATGGACAACAAGCTCGTCAGTATGCCCCACAATCCTGGCAATCTCCTCTTCCAGTCCCGTAGTTTTTGCTCTCACTCAGACAACTCTGACTGGAGAGCGGCCTTCTCATCCTGGTGTTGGGCCCTCAGCAGGTCTGCATCCTCCTCGAACCAAGCAATTTCTTCCTCGTGATCATGGATCACCAGATCCCATTGACATAGTCCAACCTCACTGCGCCCATGACCTTTGCCTCCTACTTGAAATTAAAAGAGTTAAACCACAACGACAAAGGAAGAAGAGAAAGAAAGCTTCAAAAATTTACCAGCCAAACTTTTCACTACCTCCTTATTGGCCTGCTCCGTGACCCTTGGATGATGGCAGAAGACTTGGGGCGGTAGCCTCCTCAGCACGCTCCATTGAAGCCTTAGTAGCAATCTCCTTTGCCAACTCAGCACTGAGGTCAACCGTTTCAAGAAGCTCTCCGGCGGCTGGTTCATTAGGCGCAGGAGGCGGCTCTAAGGTTGGCTCCCCCAGCTCACCTGGTGGCTCATCAGCCAACTCCATCCTGGTGGCTACAAACGGCTACTCTATCGGCGTGGCTTATGCCGCCAAGCCCATCGGCTACGATATCCCAATAACCACGCCACTTGAGGCGGTGCGCAGCATGCCCTCATACTCCTCATAGTAGCCTCTACTCCGAAGCGGTCTTTGGCTCTAGCAAGTCATCCGACCGTTACGTAATTAGACACTGTGGAGGATGACGAAGAAGACACTATCGTCGCAGCCCTATTCTGCCTTAGACTGCTAGGATCATTGTCGGTGGAAGGTGCACCGACCACATCAATGGAAATGGCACCAGCCTTCCTCTTGCGCTGTGAGGCATCCGGCAGCGGTGGTCTAATCTTCTGGACTGAAGAAGGAGGTCCGCAACGAGCTTTCTTGATTTCCTCCCTGGAAATCAAATGATCCATCCTAAACTCGTTAGGGTATTTCCTCACCGCTCCAACAATGGCTCTACAGTCTCCACCTCAACCTTCTTGAGTATCCCGATGAAAGCACTGGGAACCTTGCCTTAATCCCAAGATATGGGTCATGAGTCACCGACGCGCAAAAAGAAGTAGCGGTCATTCTAATTCTTCACGGAATTGTAGATGGCCTCGCTGATGGGAATGTCTCTCGAGGACAGACAGATCTAGTTCCCACTATGAGTGAATCGAAATATTACCCTAACCACCTCCTTCATTAGCATCCGTGAATAGTGGCATAGGAAGATGCATAGCGTGCAGAGGTAACGTATGGTATTGGAATGGGGCCGTGAGATAGGAACTCTGAGCGCTATAAAGATGTCCAGCAGCTCCTCTGGGACAGGGATGCGAAGCTCACTCATCAGATAAGCCTTGTATATAGTAATGTAGCCCCTAGGAGGGAAGCAGGCCCTGTCGTGTTCAATGAGCATCACGGGGACGATCTCACGTAAAATATTGAACTCCACGTACAACTCTCTCATATCGCCAAGGGTAATCACAAAAGCAATCTCAACAACAGAAGGAGTAATAGAAACAAATGTAAGAAGAGCAATAGAGACTTGAAAAATTTTCAGCGTGGAAAAGTTGAATGGACGGACTGGTTTTTGTCAAGGCACGCAATTGGTGGTAAGGCAACACCTTGAAAAAGCACACCCATTATAGTGGACACGTGTCACATTCGGAAAGGGCGTAGTCGAATCAAATATCCTACAGAATTAATTACCGAGATCGCAAATTCACTACGTGTTGACACGTGGCAAAACTTTTCGTCTAACAATCTGGCGTGATGATGGCACATTGTTTCAATTCCCACAAGTTCTCTAGATTTTGGCTAGAATGGTCAACGAATCCGGCCAACATTGCTTTCCTTTCAAGATCTTCGGACTTTGGCCAAAATAGCTAACGAATCTGGTCAACACTTCTGTTCCTATCAAGTTTTCCAGATTCTTGCCAGAACAGTCAATGAATTCAGTCAACATTTTCTCCAATTCAGTTCTCCGAATTCTAGTTAGAGCGGTCAATGAACCCGGTCAACGCTTCTATTCCTGCCGAGTTCTCCAGATTCTTACCAGAACGATTAACGAATCCGATCAACATTTTCTCCAATTCAGTTCTCCGGATTTTGGTGTTATGATCAACAGCCGCAAGCGACGCGATCAGCAGACTAAGTGCCATTGCCAATTTCAAGCTGTGTCGAGCAAGTTGCCTAATAAAAAATGTCCCATCATGAACATATTGGAGGTCGGAGTTCTAGACCACCAGCATGGGGGATAGTGATGGGGATGCCAGTATCGAGTTAGCCCATGAAATAGGAAATGACCCAAACGTACAACGGCCCAATTCTACCTGGAAAGTCAATGCTACCCTTGACCGGATGAAAAGCAAGTGGGCCGGTAGAGATCTAAGAGAATGACGACCCATTAAAACCTAGAACGGTCAATGTTTCTATTGACCGAACGCTTCCGTTGACCGAAGAGGTGGCCAGTAGACCGGTTAGGGCCAAAGGCGCACCCAGTCCAAACACTAATTGATCAGCGTGTCCATCTTAGAGCCACGACGGTCATCTACCATAATTTTTTGTATCTCCAATAAGACAAGCCCCACTATAACGATCACCTCTAGAATCAGTACATATCCCAATAGAAAGGCGCCAAAATCTATGCACTGTCTTTTGGAAACCCTAACAGTTACAAAACACAGAAGGAAGGAGATTAATATCTTGGACCGTTACAACTAGAAAGGTGTTCATGCCTGCGCCAAAGAAGGCGATAATCCTTAGCAGAGTACGGGCATCCAGTCCTTCTGCGTAAGGAAGGCAACCCGGGGCCATGATTATAAAATGCCATAGAAACTCCCTTCAAAGGCATGCTCTCGAATAAGCTCTCAAACGCCCGTAAAAAGCTTTCGAGTAATCTCGAGTTCTCAGAAGTTCTCTAACTCTCTCGAGCATTCAAGCGCGCTCTCTCTCTCTCAACTACCAATTCTCAATGAACTTTGTACTTAGAGGTTCTACTCCTCACAAATAACCACATAAGTCACTCATCCCTCGAGTGCATTCCTATCTACACAAACACTCATCAATATTTATACTGCATCCACCTTCTCATTTTAGAAAACCGATTACTGACTTGAGTGTCAAAATATTTTCGGTGAGATTAAATCTCGCTATCACTTGACCTCTTATTTAAAGTTGAGGTGTGCATGACCCAAAGTTAAGCGAATGGATATCAAAATTCGACAAATCACTCGACTCGAATCAGTTCAAGATTGGATCCATGACACATCAATAACCTTACCAATACATTTAATTGTCTATAAGTTGAAAAAAATGTGTTAATGATACATTATATGTATGAATGATAAATATTTAAA